>MU377155.1:0-77671 GCA_022495195.1 Xylaria digitata
GGTAGAGTTATTTAAAAGCGCACGGACGTTTTTTGTATGTGTTTCGGGGTGGCCAATCCAATAGGGTGGCCAAAATCAAGTGGGAGATGCGTTATATAAGTATACTAAAGTATTATTAAAAAGTTAACTTTTTTATAGCTTAGTTTTAAAAACTAAACTATAAGCTTAAATTAAACAGTAAAATAAAAAAAAACTATTGTTAAATATAAAAAAAGCTTTTTATGTTTTTATAGTATTTTTTTATTTTATACATTTGCTAAATACTTTTAAATAAAAACTTATTTTAAGTATTTATTACGTAACCTTTAGCGCTTATAATTAGCTGTAGCTTGTTTCCTAGTCCAGCTTTTCATTAAGTTTATAACTACGCTAAGTTTTTTTTTTAGGCCGTTTTCCTGTTAGTTTATAACACGTTTTTTATTTTTTATTTATATTTTTTATAATTAATTTTAAATTTAAGTATTAACAGATTGCGTAATTAAATGTAAAATAGAAATATTTGTAGTGCTTTTTGTTTTTTAAGTGCGTTTATTGGGTAAAAACAGGGAATTGTGGGGGCAATTACTATAGAGGGTTTAGCTTCGTCTTCAATTAGTAGAAAAGCGTTTCCGAATAACCAACCCCTCCAAGGCTAACTTGTCTAGCCGGGTCTCTAACCCCGCATGATTTTATACTACCTAGTTTTGGAGTCCGCTGTCTCATAGCTCATTGTCATCCTTTGACTGCACATTGGTTCTGCTGTCTAATTTCGTCTGCAACCAGTTTTCCCTTCACTTTTACTAGTTTCAACCCCTCTTCGCGGAGACGGGTTGTGGCCTCTGCACCCTATAGTCTCTAGCTTCGTACGTGATTTCCAGCTCACACCTCGACCAGTCGAGACATGTGTACTCTGAGCTGGTTTGCCCCCTTCATCTAAGGCTGAACTACATTGGTCGCATCGGGTAGTGCTTCTCGCCTCCGCGGGCGACGGCCACCGCCGCAGCTCGCCACACGATGGCGCAGTATTAAGAAGTTGTAGCACGACTTACGTCCACTGCTGGTACAGCTTAGAGTAGTATGGAACAGCCCCCTAGTCATCCCTTAGGTGCCGTGAGGGACTTAGTACAGCGCACGAGGGGTCACGATCAGTCAGTCATGTTTTCGATAGCTCTGATCCCGTTTGACTTGTATTGTCTTGTGAGCTACTGTTAGCCTTCCGTCACTCCCCACCTTGGCTCTTACTTAATGACGTAATCTTCAGAGCCTGAGACAGTACCAACGCACAGTCGGCAGGCTCGTCTGATATGGTATCGTATTGTTGATTCATTCACAAACCTTTCACGGCATACTTGATTGACCATCTGGTCAGAGTCCGTTTACAACTATGACTAAGCAAGTAGTAAGTGTTGCTCTGTAGGTGAGCGTATTTCAACTCTTGCTGGGGAGTGATCCCGCTTAACCCTCCATTCTACAATACCTTTTTCGGGGCATATCCGCTACATTATTCACACAGAAATTACCATCTCAATCCCCTCAGTATAGTGAATAGCCGTATCCGTATGTGGTCATCATTCGTTTGCGTACAGCGAAAGCTGGCCTAAGACGCCCACATTCCCCTGATAAAGTCTATACCAATCGACACGGCTTGAGCAGCGGGATTCTTGGGTTGTCCATCACCGCAGCACACCTTGTTTGCCCTAAAAGCTCTTATATCTGGATAGTTCCGATACAAAAGTGTCGGGTCCGAGACCTGGCGTAAGATCAAATGCAGGCCTCGGGGAATTGGTTGACCTAGATCCCACCTTGTTAAGGGCCGGTTCATCCCGGTTTGCCACCTGCGGTACCACTTCCATACCTAGATCTCTTTAAGCCGTAGATTCTCCCTTTTTTTTTGTTTTTTCTCTTTCTTTTACCTGCATAATCCCGAATACAACTACTATTTGCTCCACTTGTATGCATCACTGCTCCATTTGACACGCATTGCGTAGATTCGTTCTTGTTGCGCCCCTCTCCCGGGGAGTGCCGAATGACCCGGAACCCACTGGAGCCCACCTCAGGACCAATCATGCCCTTGTTTTTACAATTTTAAAAAGGTACAACAAAGTAAAAACTAAGGTTATTGTATCTACTTTTTTCTTAGTTAGGTTACAGTTTTTTAAATAAAAAACCCCTTTATTTTATTTAGCTAATTTAAATTTTATTTTTCATTTTTATTATTATAATAACGCATTTTCCACTTAACTTAGCCACCTAATTAAATGAGCCACCTTTAAAACCTATATAAAAATAGTTATTTGATTATTTAATAACTTTACGAATATTATAGCTATTAAAGTGCAGTTTGAAATTCTAAACTAATAACTAAATAAAGAATTTAAAAATATTTTTTCCAATTTTTTTTTTAACTATTTTATTTATAGCTATATTAAAAACTACGTTAAAATTTTAGCGTAGTTTTTTGTAAAGCTTTAAATAAAATAGTAATAAAATAAATAAAAATATTTTTAGATTTTTTATTAAGTTATTAGTTTAAAATTTTAAACTGCACTTTAATAGTTATAATATTCGTAAAATAATTAAAAAATTAAATATTAATTTTTATATAGGTTTTAAAATAACCCGGTTAATTAAATAACTTATTTAAATAAAAAATGCGTTATTAATAATTAAAAATAAAAAACTAATAAAAAATAAACAATTTGTTTATAAATTATATTAATACTTTTGTTTTTATAATTTTAAAGTTTACCATAAAATAAAAACAAAAAGTTATTATGTTATATTTTTTGCTTTTTGTATTTTTGCCTACTGTATTGTTGTGTTTTAAATAAGAAAGCGTTTTTTTCTTTTCGGGCTAGCGTTATTCGGACCCCGGACCATGGTTCGCGCGCAGCCATGCACTTGGTCCATGCGCGCGCAGTTATAAGTGTGGCCTGCGCGCGGCTGCTAATTGCAGACTAGTATAGCTACTGGTATAGCTACTAGTATGGTTATTGGTATGGCTACTGGTATGGCTACTAGACTAGCTTGCAGGCTTTAGGTTTTGAAAACAAGGGTTTTTGTGCCCCGGCGGGAGGCGCCTCTTGTATAAAAATGTTTTAAAGTGAGTTGTAGAAATATATATAACGTGTGTACTTATTAGTACAGGCTTCGGTCTATGCATGGTGAACTTTTATAAGCCGTCGTTTTTTACTTGATTTTAAATCTCGGGACTTCCGGCCTACCTCAAAGTGGCGTTTTCACCTCTCCCGCATCTATGTACGTGATTAATTCCTTCGGATCTTATTCGATAAACCATGTACTCTTTTTACGGCCTGCGGCACCGGATCAGTGTCCATCGCCAGGTAAGATTTCAGCTCGTGTCACATCTTAGCTTGCTTTAGGAAGTAGGGTGAGCCGGTATAACAAGGGCTTTTATGGCAAGGACTTAGAATGTAACTTCGAATTACGATCATTCTTTTAAGGTCTAAACATTTTTTTAACCTATTTTTTCCCGGAAATAGCTTTAGAATTTTAGATTTATATATACACAAAAAAGTCGGCATTCGGCAGCAATAGATGCCGACCTGCGTTACCTATTCCAAGCGCCTTTATAGCTATGTTGATAGCTGTAATGAAAGCAATGGTATGTAGGAGTAATGGTGGACTAATTGACAGGGCATGTGCAGAGAGGGGTATATGGGCACCCCATCCGTGCTTTCCACAATGTCTTAAATAATGCAACGATTAACATAGTTAAATTCTGATACTATAGGGAAGGTATGGAGGGTGTACACACGTTCCCCTCACACTAGATGCTCTGTCAATTACCACTCCGACCTATAAAATCAATACTACACTCTGGCTTTCAACACCGAGACATCGGATGTTTCCTATTATGGAGTCTAAACTTCCTGGGACTATTGGAGGCTAGTGTTATTACGTGAGACGGCCGGGTTTCTAAGTAGTTTATATAAGTCGCGTCTACACGGGGGATATGTCGATAGTATAATTCCCTACGCATGCCTACTCTCCATGAAGAGCATCTTCTAATTTCCTGTTTTTGAACCTTGCACTACTATCAAGACATAATATCCTACAAGAAATTTAGCACCCAAAGTCAACACTATGAAATCAATGATTCAGCCAGGCTATTCATTCTTCCTCGCAGAGGCTTCTCTCTGCTGGAACCTCCTTAAGAGCAATATCGACGGCGGCTTTCTTCCCTTCCCTATTTTTACCATGGTTTCTCTGTTGCATAATGGAGCACCGTGGGATGAGATTATTGTCCGTCAAGTTTGTACGAAATGAATGGTTCGACGGTCGACGTAACCTGTGCTAACTTGGGGAATCGTGCAGATTCATTGATATACGGCTTTTTCTATCTATATGTATTCGAGCTTACGAACCAAACTGCTCGCCCAGCGCATCGTCTCGAGGACGAGATCAATAAACCATATCGACCCCTTGTGACTAACTCTATGACACTTCAGTCTGCCAAAACTCGCTACTATGTTGCACTGGCTTTATGGCTTGCCTATAGCTATGTCTTAGGCACTCAATTGTGGACATTGTTATGGCTTGCTAATATCCTCAGCTCCTGGGGGTACAGCATCGGGCTGGCAGACTTTGGGCCTACCAAGGACCTTTCCATTGCTATAGCCTTGATTGCTCAATTAGGGGCCGCCTGGCATATCGGTGGATCGGACCCCGTTATCGGTTGGCACTGGATCAAAATCCTCACCATGTGGATGTATCCGACAATTGGAATTCAAGATATAAGAGACGTCCCGGGAGATCTGGCGGTTGGTCGCCGGACAACAGTCATACTGTTAGGTGATATTCCAGGTATGATGTTCGCCTGATTCATTTTCAAAAAGTCTGGGGCTAACACATCGTTGTGAAGCACGAATCTACCATTCCTTAGGCCTCGTAGTATTCGGGGTGAGTACAATTCGAAATCAAATATTATACTAGCGTCTAATCGTACCCTTCTCTTCCAGTATATCTACATATTTCAGTGGGTGCTGGCCACCAGGAAAGACGGGTACACTTTAATGACCTCCGCAGTCATTGTTGCCCTGACATTTGGGATCCTATTTCGCCTGTTCGCATGGAGGTCTATCGAAAGCGATAGAAAAACCTACCGATACTACATGAGGCTTTTTCTCCTCAAGCTTGTTGCGGCCGGTGTCTGCCTGAGGAAGTGATAGGTTGACTCTATCTATAGTCGTTAAATTCCTCAACTATGCTACTTATATCCGATCCAATTGAATCTAGTTGATTCCAATTCGAGGTTATTGAAAACGGAGGCACAAGTTACACAAGGACCTTCCTACAGCTGAGAGACAATGCCATTCAGAATAGGACGAGACCGGGCCTATTTGGGCCTGTTCACTTGAACTCAAATGTCCTATTTACAAAGGGATGCTGAGAGTAAACTCTGAAAGCTTCACCTATTATCTATATCCTAGATAAGCCAAGACAGTCACTTCTAGTTATGCAAGCGTAGCGTACCGATCACGGATATCGTTAACGTTTTTGTTATTACATACACAGAAAGGCCACGAGAGCCTACGATAAACTTCGATGAATTTCATTATGTTCTGTTCAGATCAAAAAATACTTTTATATATTGATATTAGTAGACGTGAAATAGCTAACGTGATAATTTATGCGAGTCCATAATTCCCGTTTAGCTGTAGCTTCATATTGCCAAAAGAACCCCCCCCCCCCCCCCCAATTCACCATGGAAGCTATGGTAATCAGGTTGAGTAATGAACTCCTTAAACGTAAAATTTATAATCATTGGCGGAGGAAATGTATGGAAAAAGGCTTTGGGTTGACTCAGGGGTGGGCTAGGAGTGTGTATATAGACGGGTGACATGATTGTTGCGTATACATGTCCATATACGAGACGAGCTTTATTATTTCATAAGCAGAACTATGACATCACGGAATTGATTTGAAGCAGATGGAAATGTAGAACTTTTGCTTGCTCTAATCGATAAGATAGTAACATTTCTAACCTAGTTAGAGTGCGAAGCCGGTAAGAATCTCGTAATGTCTCCCCTCATAAGTATAAGCCGAGAAGACAATAAGTCCAAGATGATTCAAGCCTACTGAGAATATACGGGCGCTTGCTTGAGGCCATTTAGTGGGTAACGAGTACGCTCGGCTCCACCATGTGGAAGGCTTTGCCGTGCCAAATAACGGCTAGGAGGTGGTGATCGACCGGTTAGAGGTTCATTCTAGAGGTGCAGAACGCACTAGGTTCCGGTTAAGTTGGCGCTTGCCCAAAGGGGTGCCATGGCCGAGATAACAGGAGTCATTAGTATCATTATCAGAAAGCTGCGTTGGTAGCTTGGTGTGACAGTGAGTCTCAAGAAGCCACGAAGAAGCCTCGTTTTCGAACCAGTGCCAGACAAGTTCGCCGCTGTCTTCATCAACGTCGCGCGTGCACTGCACCCTATCAAGGGCGGACCACTGGCGGGCATTACTTATCTTGCGTTGCCTCATATTCTTGGTGGAATCGTACAAAGAAAAGCCTAGAGGCAGAAAAGGGCTCGGCGTGACTCGCTGCCATAGGAGGTATAACGGATTATAGGCTACCAGAATTAAGAGAGGTGCTAGCTGTTTCCCTCTGACAGCTTCGGTGAAGCTAGAGTCGAAGAAAAGATGGACAATGGGGATGTGATGCTGGCTGGGAGCACTGGGTGTCCGATGGTATTAGGCCTCGGTGCCCTTTTTATTATCCAAGCTACCTTGCAGGCCATATCCGTCTGTCACGGCGGCTTATCGCTAGTCGGTAGTCTGCGGCCCTTTGATCGCGACACTCTCGTATCCAATGGTGTTACCTAAGTTGCGCATAGGGGTTTGTTGTTCTAGCACCGCGGCGCTTTCCGCGGCGACATCGTCGGTTACGGATTGGGGGAGACGTGGCCATGACCTGCAAGAGATTTCTCCTAGAATGCACACACGGCCTCAAGAGTAGAATGATCAGAACCACCGAGATGGCTACGTTGCCTTTGCCCCTTGAGTCGCCTTCTGCCGAACTCATCTCTCGAGATTCGTCGTCTTGTCTTGTTGTCGGCAAGATTACTAACACTTCATGCAAAGTGCGGTTGTACGACCCTAGCCTAGGGATTAATTACCTTGGCTTTAGATTGGTTCCCACACCGGTGGGATGACACCTTTCTTGCCTACTCTTAGCACCAATAATCTGTCCATCTATCAGCCCATTCACCAATCAGACTGTACCCCTTGCTAGCACTCCTAACAACAAATGCAACCCCAGATCCATCTAGATAGCAGCTATGCCTTCTTCGATGGTTTATTCTGGGATTCGACCTATCAGGTCGCTATCCATTGCATCAACCCGACGGCTCTGTGAAAAGTACGCGGGGTGGTCAACAGCATTGTTACGAGCAAGGGCAATATGAAACGCTAAGACGCTCTCGGTAACCAATAGCGGAGCTAGCGGGAGGGATCTTGTAAACTGCAGGACATATTAGTACCATTTCTTAGCTCGAGCGTCGTCGCGTCTAGAGTCTCGACGGCCCGCGCGGTAACCCGCAGGATGCTCAATGCTGTACATAATCAAGATTTATCGTTCGCCGTAAATCTGCGACCACGTGTATCCCGGTCCCCGCAACCGAGAAGGGGAACCCAGACACTCGCATGAAGCGCGGTCCGAGCGTGATTCTGAGCGTGGTCCAAGCGCGACGAGGAGAGTGTAAGTATCACCGTAGTAAGGTCCCTGATCCCAGATAGGTCCATATTTTAGCCGCCATAATGGTTGACAACAAAGCAGTAACAAAGTTGATCCAAGTGAAGCATAATCCAGACGAGGATCGGCCCCGTACGCCGGCGCCCGCAAAGACGATGCACTACTGCACCCGTACGGAACCATTCGATGTATGAACTACGTAGCAAGCTTTCCATCGTACGACCGCAATCCTAACCGAGCACATATTCTAATTGATCGTCCGAGCGTTTTGGAGTTGAGGCATTGACAGCATTCTAGCTTCACCTTCGAACTTAGCAAGACTCTCTATCATCTAGTGACAACGCATACACCAAGGTAGAGGCCGAGAGCGGCAAATACAACGGGGGCTGGGAAGTTCGGTTGGACCTGGCTATCTAGGTATGGGTTAGAATAAACATTTGGCATCATGACAGAAGGCAAAATGTGTATATAAAGCATCAAAGAAGCCCTCAAAGCAGAGAAATTTTCCATCATCATCCAACAACACAATCCAGACTCAACTATTACTACTACCAACACTACCAACACTTTTCCAGTCTTAAGACTCAAACCCCCAACAATCAAAATGGCTTCTCCGTAAGTCACTTTGCCTGATCAACTGCAAAGTGTATTCACTAACTTGAATATCAAACAGCGTCAAGACCGCTCCTGCCACCACCTCCTACGAGGGTGCTCCCGCTCTTCCCCTTCCCGGCCTCTCTGGCGCTGGCAACAACGTTTCTGGTAAGTGAACGGCACATTATCTTTCTCTCCTCATAACAGACTAGCTGGTTGAGCAGTAGTTAATCAATATAACAAACAGGCAACCTTGTCAAGGGCCCCATTGATGAAGATGGAAAGCTGAAGAGCGCCGCTCTCCTCGTCGGTGTCAAGCTCGACCTCGAGGCTGAAGTTCACCTTACGGCTCGCGTTCGCGGTGACATCCTCGTCGGTCTTTACTAGGTGTAGCCACTACCAATCACACCCAGGCTCACAACAATAACAACGCTTTCATATCTCAATTCTTCTTTCATGGCGGGTCCTACGACGACGAGGAAGACGAATTCCACTAGGCGATTCTGTTTCAATTCTTCGAGCTACGCTACACCTCACAATGGGTTTTATGACAATGAGTTTTACGAATGGGAGGGTTTTTGGCACAAGGAGATGATCGGGGTCTGGACTTGGATCACGGGGATACGGACTGAAATGGAAAAAAAGGAATCAATCAAAAAGGAAGCGGGAATGCAGGATGACACAAGAGAAAGAGTAACAAAATTTCTCTATATCCTAGCTATCAATATAACTACCTTCTCATACTTTCCGCGCTATTAACCTACCACGTGCTGATGCTTGAGTCTTGGGGATGCTACTGAGCCCGAATGGCAATTAGGGTGCTAGCAATTATCTGCTCGATTCTATTCAGCTATCCTGAAGCCTATACGGGTAGACGAAGAGATACCAATTGAGAGGATAGCGGGCTAGGAGGACGTTACCGAAGAGGAAAGCGAGGTGGTAGCCTACAAGAATGATAATGCAACAGTTTCCGAGAGTTGCAGGATGGCGAGGAGACATAAGCGCCTCCATCACACCTCACAAGCTCGCTTCAGTATTAAGAGGCGGGTAATATAACAGTCAACCCCCACGTTAAGAGCAGGGATTGTAATAGCCCGAGGATTAGATGGGGTTATATAACTTATTTTAACGTCGGCAATTTCATTCCTAAGCGTTATTTCCCGCCTCCTTAAACATCGTATGTTGATACGTACACATCAGATTATAGGTACATAGTAGCAAGAGAAAATTTATTTATAGATCTTTTACTTCCCCCCCTCCCTTATTGTGCCAACTCCCACGGGGTTTAGTAAACTGTGAGCTTATAGTTAATTAATAGCTAGAAAATCTCGGAATGCTTAAGAAAACTCTGAATTAGCCGATCAACGGTTTGCATTTTGAAACTGTTGAAGTTATTGGATTGTTGGGGGTGTTCTTAAAGATCTACAAGCGATTGGCTAATACGAACTGGAGTTGTCAGCTCACCACGAACATCTAGTTCCGGGTCAACCCGCATTCGTTACATGGTCCAGCAGACTAATCTAATCCTAATGTATTATATATGCGGGGGCCGACTAGGGTCTACCTTTCAGGTCAGAACTCCGCATTGGCACTAACGAAAACGAAAAAAATTCACAGTACTTTATAAAGTTAAGTGTAGAAAAATGGTAGAACATCAAGAATTGAAAGCGACAGGATGAAGTTGTGAGATCGTAGGAGGACTTCTCATTTCAATTGTTACTGTAATTTTCTGTATCAATATCAGGAGGTCTTTGTGTTGGATTTCACTGTATCGATCTAACCATAACACCCAACAGTACCCTTACCCTCCGGATCATGTTTCCCTTGAATTCTCCATTGAAACTATGCTGAGACAGATGGATCAACAGTATTTGATGTACCTCCAGAGTTGATGGGTGGGATGATCCCCGAGTTGATTGGAATTACTCAAATGGAAGCTCGACTCATGGGGCCCCATACCCGAGCCCGATGACTTCGTGTATGTTCCGTTCGGCGTGTTCGATGAATTCCATGAGTCGTTGGAGAATTAGAAGGCTGGCAAACCCTCACACGCCCCCGCCGTCTTTTCATACGTTAGATCAGGCATTCCAGAGCGAGTTTTAGTTACACACCAAGTGATAAGACCGGTTTTCAAAGCCATGGATCAACTAGGTCGCGTTGATCCGGTTGGCCGCTCGAGGCATTAATACTTGATTCGCTCATAGGCACAGATCTACCTTATTTACCAAGGCGCGTTTAGGGGGTACACGGGGTAGGCCGTGTTGTCGGGATTCTGGCGTTCTTCTAAACCTATATGTGCATCCTAGCATAGTAAGGTAAAGCTGGCCATTCACTCTTCTGCCACGTAAGTACGATCCCCGTAATTACGGTCGTTGTAGACACCCAGCGTATGTGGCTACGGCTGGGGGATGTTCTGGACTATCTAATTACCTGTTCAATCGCATGATACGCATGTAGGTGTGGTTATCTCCAAGGCCGGGGCAGCGCATTCATGGCCGGCGGTTATACAGCATCGTACAGGCCGACTACCACATAAATAATACACGTCGTCTCCTACGTGTAAAGAGAGGTAAGTAGGCTGAGGGATAGATTATAACAAGGGCTTCTACTAGGTGTATGAAGGGCTTGGAATGATGGGTTCGAATTACAATAATTCTTCTAGGGTCCAGAACTTCCTTTGACCATTCCAGAGGGGTCTCCGGAAATGGCCTGGAATTCTGGATCTATATATACACAAGGGAGTCGGAAATCGGCGACGATAGTTGCCGATCTCCCTTACCCATTCTGGACAGCCTCACAGCTGGGTCTCAGAATAGAGTAAGGGATAATGCGGCTGAATTCCCAACACCGAGACGTCAGATGTTTCCTACATTGGAGTCTGAGATTCTGGGGACTATTGGAGGCTAGTGGCAATTACGTGTGACATAGATGGCCAACCACGCCCTTGTTAGATAGACATGACTTATCAGGAATCAGAGAATTAAGGTTCAGGCACGCTCTATATTTATATACTTGGCCTATACTTCACTCTAGAATCTTTTTTTTTCTTACAAGATTTATTTTTGTTTACTGAGACTACTTCTATTGTAAAAGCCTGACCTACAGAGCTTCGTGGCATTGTGGCTGTGTCTCTTCCATGGCTCGTAGGCGGGCTCTGGGTGAGCAACGTGCAGAATAATACCCATGTCATTTCCCAGAGAAAGGCGGGCGGATGATGGATTGATGGCCAATGAAACCCCCCTACGTAATGTCGGAATGGCGCATTACTGTGTGTTGCTATGGCGAGGTGATACTGACCGGTCAGGCAAGGGAGGCAAGGACCGCAAGGCAGGATTTATGGATGGCGCATGCATGGATCAATGACATCCGTCCTGTCTCGGACCGGACGCAAGCTCTTGTGACCACTAGCCCAGAATTTAAAACCGGGAAATCACGCTCTTGTTTGTCCAGTAGGCACCCGAATCACTACCCACCATTCCGTTTAAAGGCCGACTTCGTTCTATGCACTTCACGGAGGCATTCCTGCAAACACCTCGTCTAGGAAGAGAGGATTCCCACAAGTTCAACATGTCGGAACACGAAAATAATCTGCTGAAATTTCAGCCAGAACAATACGACCACAACAAATTGAATCAAGATGTGAGAGAACTGCAGAGACTTGTTCGTGCCAAGAACACAGAGATCTCGGAGCTGCGCCTTCAGCTCTCTAAGTCAACACGCACGGTGGTATCTCAAGGACAGGACAAGGGGACGACCAGAGTGGGCCGAGAGCACCGCGAGCAACTGATTGCATTCTCCGGCATACAGGATGGTGAAGCACAGGAAAGCCAGTTTCATTCCTTTAACTCCCAGAGGTGGATTCGAGCCCAGAAGGATTACCCGGATGACATGTCATGTTTTGGCAGAAGATATCCGACTGTATTGGTGTATGATCTACACGAGGAGAATTTCTATCTATGTCGCGTTAACGAGCCACCTGGTAAGTCAATCGCGATATCACAAATGTTTCGAGGCCCCGAGCAGTTACTAACATGTTTTAAGACCCAAAAGCAATCATTTCACGGTTACCATCTCGGTGGTGTTCCGCAATTCACGCCTATATCGAAATTGATGCCAGAAGTCCAACTCATCAAGTTAAGGTGACAACTAAGCAGCGCGCCAATATTGGGATGATTCATTACTGCTCCATTCGCCTGAGAAAACTCTCTAATGTCACTAGACTCCGTATTCTCTTGGGAGAAATACGGTGGCTTTTCATTAAAGTACCTTAATCACGGGAATAGAGTTTCGGATGGGAATGGGTACCTTACAGGGTATATTATCAGGTTGGCTTGGTAATTACAACATCTTTATTATCTTTCCTTTTGGGGTTAGTGTTGGTATTTGGGAGGTGGTCGGGTTTGGGTGTCTAACAACAGTTTTGACATTTGGCAAATTAGAATAAAAAGATATAGTTGCCGGCCTCTAGCAAAACCAACTTATCTTGTCGATTATTTAAACCCCCAAATAAAACATATTATCCATATACAAATAAACTACCCAAAAATATAAATTCAAAACTGACGGAAAATCTCTGTTGAGACCGGTCGAGCAATGTGTACGGATCTAATAGCGGCTAAAGTCTATGAACATACTGAAGGTAGTTAAAGCTTACGTATCGGAAGGAGAGAGAAAGTCACGGATATATCTTTAGACTTTGTTATGGCGTTTGGGCTATCATGAAGTTCGAGGCTGCCTGAAGTAGGCCGTGTTGTGAAAAAAGAGCAACTTACCTAGAAGTATGCAATCGTGAACATTTAGGACCTACAAATACCTAAGCTTCTCCGTCTACTGTTGTCTTTCTTTCTTCTCAATTCCTTCGTCACTATATTTCACCTGTAGAGACTCTTATATATAGTTCGCTCCAGAGTTTCGGACGATTTAGTCTCAGTCTCGAACCTCCTAAACGGGTGGGACAGGACACCTCGCTCATTTGATACATTGTCCGAGTGAATTAACTACCTAACAGCAACGGTAGGTGTCACGGAGAAGTGTATATAACTACTCTAGGGCTCGGTGCAACTATAGACCGAATGATCCCTAGTATAAATAGGTGTATTTCTTTACCTGTACTATAGTCTAGAACTTATAACCTAGATCATCTGAATACACTACTAGTTGATCACTTCTGGTGAAAGCACTGGTTCCTTCTTCCAATTGATCACTCTCCACACCTCCGCGAGAGTGGAACATTAAAGTATGGCCCAGGGAAGGTTTTAGTTAGGCAATAATTTGTGGCACCCGCGCCGCTAAAATTCGTAACCTCAAACTCTGCGTTACATGTAACTACCCCTAAACCATTTCCCTTAATCTTGAGCCTTGAATCATCAAGTTTCTGTAGATTGAAAATTTGACCTAACAGTAAGGGTAAATTTTTATCGAGAAACACGAGATGTTTAACGTGCCGTTTTGTTTTAAATCCAAGGGCTACAGTCCCCACGCTCACAAATATGCCGAGCTAGAACAGGGGGTAGTGGTGGGTCGCTAGGAAAGACCCCTAACCCTCGTCCTTGGAAATTAAAGCTTAGCGTCGAACTGGTTACAGTAGTATGGAGAATAGATCTCGCAGTAGGTAGCAGGTGAGTGGCAAATGAGCTAAAAGCGAATACCAATAGCGCTGTTAGGAATCGAGCCCAACTCACTATTTTAGTCAGACGGTAGGTGTGGCCTGAATAGTGTATTGTGTTGTCAAAGCTGAATGAACAGGTTTAGCCGTGATCCCCATTTGGAGATATCGGACTTACTCCATCAGGTTGGCGCCGATTTTGGTCTGTAGTAGAGTACAGTAAGAGACACATAAGTAGCATGATGGCCCACTTCCAGGCTTCCCGGATGATCAACACCTGGTTTTTCGTTCGCCGATCCAGTCCCAGTATTCTACAGCACCACGATCAGTTTTCAGACAGTCGTGTCATCGCGAAGTCGGCGCGGCGCAGCGCGGTGTCACTATACAGCCAACCATTACCGTATCGTTGGAATTGAATACCACCGTCTTCTTAAAGCTACTTACATGGATTCTGTGCGACCCTCCCCGGCGACCAATTGGTCGTGGATAGACTCCGACGTCATCCCACATCTTACTGCGCAACCCCTACCCTATATTGTAACCATTCTCGCGGCTGTTTTCGTCGCTTACTCGACATGGAGCGCCAGACTTCGAAAGCTGCCACCGATTCTCAATGCCCCTAGCCGCTTTGATATGGGTTCTTCTTTAGCCAAGCTAGATTTCCTTCAGAGAGCTGCTAGCCTATTGAAGACGGCAACCGATGAATTCAGCGATAAACCAGTTTGTATTGCGACAGATACCGGTAGTTTAATTGTTCTACCGCCAAACCACCTTGCCCAGGAGATTCGAAATGAACCGAATCTAAGTTTTTTCAAAAGCTCCGAGGAAGTAAGATAATCAATCTCCATCCGTTTTGAGGCTAGCCTAACGTACCTTTTAAGGACTTCCATGGCAGACTTCCTGGTTTTGAGGCATTCAATGCCGAAAAGGCGGCTGGGATGCTACTCAAAGTCACTAGAAATCAGCTAACAAAGTATTTAAGTAAGCATTCACGCTATTTCAACCTCGCTTGCCTAAACTAATGATGTGTATAGTAAGGGTGACGAAACCTGTATCTTTGGAGGCAAGCTTCGCGCTACACAACCTTCTGGGCGAATCTACTGGTAATTCATAATAGCTCCAAACAGTCTACTCAAATCACTAACTCCCTAAATCATTGCAGAATGGAAAGAGATAAATTCTATGCACACAAGTGTAAGATATGTGTCGAGTCTATCTTCACGGATCTTCCTAGGCGATGAGCTTTGTCGAAACAAGGTTTGGCTGGAGACCACCTCTCAGTATACCGTCAACGCCATGCACGCGGTAAAGAAGCTACGCTTGTTTCCAAAGTTTTCAAGGCCTCTTGTCCATTGGTTCTTGCCCGAATGTCGACTGATCCGCAGGTTGCTCAACGAAGCTCGGGTTATTATCCAAGAGGTTATTGATAGGAGACGAGCTGAGAAGATCGCTGCTGCAAAGGAAGGCCGACCAATTCCACGCCCAAATGATGCCATTGAATGGGCTGAGGAGGAGTCAAAAAATGACCCTTACGATCCTGCGGTTTACCAAATCGGTCTGTCGATGGCTGCCATACACACTACCTCGGACCTCCTTAACCAGACTCTACATAACCTCGTCCAACGTCCGAAACTTATTGATAACTTGCGCAAGGAGATCATAGAAGTTCTCCAAAATGAAGGCATGACGAAGTCGGCCCTCTTCAATCTGAAGTTGATGGATAGTGTTCTTAAAGAGACGCAGAGAATGAAGCCAATTAAGATGAGTATGTCTTCCTGATGGCTGCCCTTGTATGTTTCCTTACTGACCCCGAACGCTTGCTCCGAACAGCAACAATGCATCGCATTGCCCTTGCGGATGTAACCTTATCGAACGGCACGGTCATACCGAAAGGTACCAAGTGTGCCGTCCGCTCGACCAAGCGTCTCGACCCTACTGTGTATGAGAACCCTGGGGAGTTCGATGGGACCCGATTCATGCGTATGCGCGAAGTGTCCGGGAAAGCAAACCAAGCGCATCTTGTGACTACCGGTACTGAGGCTCTTGGATTTGGCCACGGTCTGCACGCGTGCCCAGGAAGATTCTTCGCCGCAAATGAGCTCAAGATTGCTTTAGTCCATTTGCTGCTCAAGTACGATTTGAAGCCTACCAAGGACTATGTTCATAAGGTTATCGAACTTGGATTTGATTTGCGTGTCGACCCTACAACACTCATTTTGATCCGGAGGAGAAAGGAAGAGATAGATTTAGATTCGTTATGATTATGATTTACCTAGCATGGTATGACCAATTTATTACACAGTAACATCACGTACGCGGGCAGCCGGTCAAGTCACATAAATCACGCAGGAGTTCCGCATATTTCTCATGATTTGGAAGCCCCTCTAGACTCTATTTTGAAATAAGGACCCACCTAGGGATCTCTGATAGTCAACGCAGCTTTCTGCACGCACAAAAGATCGAGACTTATCGTCCTATATTTCACTTGATTATCCCCAATAAAATGCGGAAAACTGTTGACAACCATTGTACTAAAAGAGAATGTGATATACTCGGCTTAACTCAGTTTCACTCACCGTGTGAGCAACTAAGACAACTATTGTTGAGTGTAATAAAGATGAAAGAGACGGAAGGCGTCCGTGCCTAATTCCAGGAAGTGTGGGTTTATGGAATAATTACTTATTTAAAATTCATTCCCAGATTCGACGTTCCATATACTTTTTTATATAGAAATAAGTCCAGCCCCCCAGCGTGCCTCGCGACTTCAAAGCTCATTACAAGTGTGGCGATTGAATTAGGGGCACGTAAGGCAGTCTTTGTTTGTTGCTAGACAATGTCTTGGGTAATAAAGTAGTCTTTAATATCCCTTTCACATGTGAATGTTGCCTTGTGTGGCCTATTTCACAATTTTGCAACAGCTTGGTTTGATAGAAAATAATTATATTGGTTCTCTTAAATTCTTTTTTAAAAAATGGTACTATCAAATGATGGCACTACTATTTTGGTTAAGGCGTTAATAATCAAAACCCCCTTGCAATTAACAGGTTATCTCTTGTTCCTAACTATTTACTCCTGTTGATATGCTTCACGATTTCTCACAACTCCTGTTAATACAAGCTACGTAGCTCATTCGAACTAACCTAGGCCTTATAAACATTAGTGTAGTTATTACCACTTTGAAAACTAGAGATTGTCGCTTTTAGGTCCCCAATTGGCACAGTAGAGCCACGGGATCTCAACTACCAAGCCTAGGACAGATCAACAGTAGAATTGTAGTGGTCGTCGGGAGCAACTGTAAGGAAGCTCCGCTCTATACGCGAATATACAATATACGCATCTAAAGGCCGTGGAGGTTTAAAATTTTCTAAATATCTAGCTAGCCCCACGGAAAATTGTACAATCTCTTGCTTCTCCTTCTTCCCCCAACCCTCCTGGGGATACAAACGAAGTCTTCTTAGCTCTCTCTAAGTCACCCATACGACAATGTGCGTACAGAATCCCAAAATTAGTTTTGTTTCATCCCTATCAAGCCGTTGCACTCATTAATTTTTTGCTTTTGTGTAACTAACCCAATTTATAGGGATGAAGAAAATCCCAACAACAGAAAGCGACCAGCCCAGGAGATGCTAGAGGGCGAGGCTGACTTCCATGAATCCAACGTAGGAACTAGATATTCCTTCTGCTGTCCAGCATAACTAACAGTTCACCTAGCGAGAGCGTCGGCCCCCTCCTCCAACCATTCCCTCTACTCCAATTACTCCAGCTGTTCCGGCCTCACAAGCCCTTATCAGAGCCCCATATTCTCCCCGTTCCCTTCAAGCCGCCTACACCCTTCTCGCTTTGGTGGATGACTACTTCGCGAATTCGACGACTGGCGAAGCAAACATAGCAGCCGGCGACGCAAATACGGGTGAAGAGGTCAGCACCTAATCCATTCCCAAATCTCAAGCCCTATATACTGACCTAGAGAAAGCCGCTACAGCTCCGCGCTGATCCTGTTCTCCCAGTTGCTGGCGATGCTGCTGTTGTTGGCAATGCTTTTGTTGCTGGCCCTGCCGAGGCTAGCCCTGCTGCTAATGCTGGCCCTGCTGGCAATCCCGCTGTTGCTGATGATCCCACCGTCGCCGGTGACGCCGCTACTCCCGGTGATCCTCTTCCCGCCCCCCCTACTCTCAGGAGCCGCCTCAAAATACCACAGTTCTGGAATACGCGGGTGGAATGGCCCGAAGCGGCGCGCGATCTGGCGGAACTCCCGCCCCAGCGGGTTGTTAAGAAGCTCGGTAGACCGTTCAAGCCCAACCCTCCCGAGTGGAACATGACCGCTGCCGTTGGGCAGTGCGTGGGAATAAAGGCAGACCAGCCATGCGATCGCTGCGCTGAGGGAAAGGGAATCTTTTCTGGAGGATGTGTTGTTTTGCCACCTGATGTGGAAATCGACTTGAAGGAGAAGTCGTGCTGCTTCAATTGCCAGTATCAGTGGCAATATAAGTACTGCTCGCTTCGCAAAGACTGAAGCAGAAGGAGTAGCATAGCAACAATAGCAGTAACAACTGGAGGTTTTCGCACTTCCTTTAGATAGATAATCGCATCAGGCCCTTGACGTAATCTATTGTTGTATCGTTGCGCTGTGATTGTATGCCGTATGCCCTTCGCTCTATATACGCTGGCATTGATGGCTTACTTTTTGCCTACAAGTCTCTGGTGAATGAACGACTATATAACTGCGATGCTATACAGTCATAACAAGAGCATAATTAGATGTTTAAGTATAAAAGAAGTGTGAAGACTTTATATAAGTCTTTTATCTCGAAGTCTAAATTTTCAAATATTTTTTTATATATTTTAGTATTGGTTGCATGTTTAGGCCACATCTGGTTAACAGCAATATGCAGTATAATATCATTAAAATAATTTGCCTCGAACGCCCAGACACACCTTATATACATTTACTCTAAAATCATTTTGTGCTATGATATTTTCTTGATAGCTATAATTTGTAAATGATGATGGCCGCATAGTGGTGGAGGTTGCCAACACAAAAGACAAAGTTAATTCGTTTTTGTAATATTGTTAGTTTAGCATCGTTGTGTGTTTTGTCTCCATCGCGAAGTTAATAACTGAGGGGCCATAGGCTAGGGCAGGCGGAAGTAGAACACGATTTAGTCGATGGAGTCACGGAGATTCATTAGATCCTAGCACCGGTTTTCCACCTATCGTTCATATTACTTGGCGTAACAGATATCCCACAACCCCTCTAGTGCTGGCGTTGGGAAATACCTTTATGTTTTGGCGTAGGAGCAATAAGGTAAAGGTGATGTATCATTGGGGGCTTTGTTTTAAAGGCGTCTGAACAGATATACAATTCAGTATCTTCGATATACGTTAGAATATATAGCTAAGCTAACAGCTATTCGCCTTTTTTTTCTTGCATGGACCGTAACGGATACTAGGCTACTCTAGTTAGCATTATATTTTAGCTAGCCTTGCAAAACTTAGTTAATTGGCCGTCACCACGCCCGACCGTATATCCTACGGAAGAGGGATACATTCAATCGATACTACACGACTATATAGTAGATGGGTACCTAGAAAGTATGCAGGCCCATTACATTTTAGGCGCAACCGCTTTGTCACACCGGCGACATTTGGTTGTGCTTAAGCTTACATGAGGAAGATGTGTTAGAAAATGTGTGGGTAAGCAATAAATATAAGTTGTAGGCGCATAGGTAATATGAGGGATTATGGAACTGTATTAGAACTACTAAGCGAATTAGAGCCTATTTTAAATTTAATTGTCAAATATCTAGTAGGGTGATAATAACAAAAGTTTTATAGGGCCATTATCGAAATATAGGTAGATAGTAGTGTTTGTGAGAGTATTTTTCGAATGCTTGAGTCTTATTTTAAGTTGCGTTGGCGAGAAGGAGTCTTAATACTATAAAGAGTATGGACTTGAAATCTAGCTCTCGCAGACTTTTGTGGCGTTGATGTATGCATATCTGTATTTATAATGAAAATTTATGTTGAGGCACATGTGTACGTGATCAAATGTATTTGCGCTGCGAGAATCAGAGAGTACGCGGGGAAAAGGGAGGGCATCAGCTTGGAGGGCGTTGACTTGGGGCCCGAATGTCAGGGGATAATGTAGCAGCAGGGTAGAAGCTACCTACCTGAGTGAGACTAATATATTATTCGGGCATAAAAGGAGAAGAGCCCTCTTAACTCTTAGGGGGAGGTTAGGAAGTAATAATATTAAGACCTTACCTTATTTTTCTATCTAGCGGTGACCTACCTGTGACTTACCTTCACTCCAGAGACGAAACCCTCTGACTCCGAAGCAGAAGAGGTATTAGCATAGCAAGAACAAAAACAGTAGCAGCAGCAGTAGCAAGAGCAGGAACAAGAGAAACTTTTCGAAGTAGAGGGGCTAGTAAATTCCGGTAGCGGGGTACTTCGCTGCATACGTCCTAGATATTATAAAAGCTCTGCCTTATCCTAAAGCTTCGTTATGTTCACTTATACCTCGGTTACTACATCCTATTAAGGGAGTAATAGCCAATATAGGTGTATCACACCGCCCGTACTGTGACAGCAACCTTAGTCTTTCCTTAGTTGGACTTCCCTTAGTCTTACAAGAACATTTTATACATATGGAAGTGTAGTTACCATGTAGATAAATTAGGGTTTTGGGGCCCAGCCCAAATGCCAAGAACCCAAGGCCCAATTGAGCCCATGGGCCCCCAACACACAGACCATATTTGGGTCTTGGGTTTTGCCAAGGGCCCAAAGCCCAAATACAAAAAAAATAAATATAAAAATATAATACAAAACTATATTTATTGTTTAGAGTAAGTATTTGTTTAGCTATAAGAATTAAATTTTAAATTTTAAAAATATTGTTATATGTACTAATCTATGTATTAATCTGGGCCCAACTAAGCCCATGGGCTTTTTGCCAGAATACACACGCTAAAAAAACCCAAAGCCCAAGGTTGGGGGCCCATGGGGAACGCAGCCACCACAGCCACCACACCAGTCGGATAGCGCATGAACCAGCCACAACAAAACTTGACTACCTGCGTATATTGGAAATTTAGTGATAGCCCCCAAATTCATGTGGTAATATGCTTTATATCTGACATGACTTGATAATGTAACCCTTTACTAGACGAGCAGAGCGGGGAAAGTGGCTGTGTATCGAAGATTTAAGCACCTCTGTTTCATCGTTCCTCAGCTTTCTCCCTCTTTTACCTTGCCAAATTCTTTCAGGTCCTCAATCCGGTAGCCTCTCTAGGCATACTCAAGTGGCTGGGGCAACGAAATAGCAATGGCATCTGCTTTTGGTATTGCCGCTTCGGTCGCCGGTATCGTATCACTTGGGCTGGAACTCTGTCCACGGATAATCACTTACGTCGACGCCGTCCGGCACTCGGATGAGGAGATCAACGCTATCCATCGGCAAATCAAAACCCTTCAAACCTCCCTTGACATACTGAAGAATGCCGTCCCAGATCTTGCCTCCAAGCATCAGACGGCCGGCAACGCGGTCCTGGCGGCTCTAAAATCGGGCGAATTAGATTTAGAAGCTTTGAAAGACTTTGTAGAAAAGCTTACAGACTCCGGGGGGCAGTCACAGAATCGTAAACCAAATTTCAAGCATGCGGCAAAGAAGATGGCATTCCCCTTTCATCGAGGTAATCTTGAGGCATTGCAGCAACGACTTGATAGAGCCAATGTATCACTCGGCGCGGCTACACATACCCTTGGCCTGTATGGGAAACATTACCCCAAGATAAAGTATATATTACTAATAATCTGGTTGTTACTAGTGTGATCGTCTCGTCTATCGACCAATCTAGTGCGGGTGCGCTTAATCAACTCTCTTCCCTTACCACGACGTTAACCGCCAACAACACCACATCCTTGTCGATCAAAACAAGTCTAGATACCTTCATACCTCAAGTTGACCAGACTCTGCTCGAGATACAAGATTCTTTGAGAACAAATCTCCCCTATATCCAGAAAAGTTTTGATTCCATGTCTGCCACTATATCTAGACAAGAAGAGACTTTAACTCGCAAAATTCAAGAGATTCAGACTGAATTTGTAGAAGGCCCGAAGAAGAGACACAGGCAGGGGAATTCGCCGGATTTAGTTATGACCTCACTGGATATGAACCCAGCAAACACGACTCTGGAGTCTGGCCCGTTCGGTGGGGCTAGCGGACTTTCAAACATATCAAATGGCTTAGTCGAGGAAAAGGAAAGCGATCCGCCACGTACTTCTGATATGGTAAGCATACTATATTATTATTCAATTAGATACTATTGACTAATCAACTCCTTGCTAGACTGCAGAGCAGCGTGTTCTATCCCGTCTAATCTCATCGCCCACTCAACTTGAGAAGCTCCGTACCTTCTATCGCGGGAAAGATGATGTGGAATACGAGTTTACGATAGAGCAGCGCGATGAGCCTAAACTTGGACTCAAGAGAACTCCGGGTTCCCCGGCGGGTCTCAATTTTACTACAAAGAGATATATGTCAAACTGCATCTGTCGACAACATCACGAAAGCCTCCGGAGGCAAGCATATCTAGGAAACATTTCAGTCAGTATGTTAAGCAGAATTTCCTGGAAACACCTTCCAGAATGCAGATATGCCAAGAGCGAGGTCGTTTCCAAATCAAACTCAATACGTTTGTCTTACCACGGGTTGCGATGGCTTTTTTCCAAAGCAGTTGATATCTCTATATCCCTTAGTACTGGACTGGAAGGGCCAAAGATCAGTCCGCATATCGCGATTCGACCGATAGTTGACAAGACACAGGCCCCTATCTTCCGGAGTTTGGCCCTTTTATGTACCTTTTTAGAGCACAGCCGCCTCTATATTGAACAAGACATGCTCGTTGCATTCCAGTTTGTCGATGTGGTAGCGCATCGGATTGTACGGCAGTACATGTCTCGAAGGAGTTCCCCATATGAGGTCGATAATGAAGGGCAGTCCGTGTTGCATGCCTGGGTGGATGTAAGTCGTGTTATGATGATGTGGAACCTATATATGCTGTTAATACTCACGGAATATTAACTGCGTCATTTTTTTTCTGTGACAAGTTGTTTAGTTCTACCTCGGTCAACTGTCTTACAACTCGCCATCTCAAGATATATTTTTTTCGTGCCTTAGCACTTTTACAGCATTTTCTTCCTTATTTAACCCACAAATCAATGTCGGCTAACTATGTTTTGTATAGGTGGTATACCATTTCGCCCGTTTACGCCATGATTGCGACGAGACCATTACAGCGATGACGAATCTATTACTGGAGGTTGGATTGCCGGCCCACTTGGATGACGATCAAGGACTGCAAGTGCTTCTGTATTGATAGACATGGCTGGATGAGACACTAATTATGGACCAGGTCTCCGGGAATACGGCTTCTCAAGAAAGATTTGAATAGCGCGTTCTCTCTCAAAGGATTGACGCGTATTCTTTGTGCAGAAGCTCCGGAGGTGTCGATCTTTGAGAATATTTGGCCAGGTGATGGATTTTACCGAGATCCGGAGGAAATTTTTCTTAGACTCCGTAACACGACAGAAGCAATTGAAAGTAGGTAATCCCAGACTAGGTTAGATTAAAATAGGGATAGCTAAAGAGTCCAACTTCTAGTTCTTGGTTGCGGCCCACTCAGCTCTGCAATTCTCCTCGGGAACGAAGCTAAGGTAGGAAATATCATCGCGCTATACCCTTCCACAATGCGGGAAAGGAACTTAGTACACCAGACTCCATTTCACTTGGCAGTAGATAAGCCACGAATATTGCGACTTTTAATGAATGCCGCTAGATCCCAAGAGTTCGATAGGCCGGACCCAAGGGGGAAGTATGCGTTAGACTATGCATTGCGTCTAACCCCTGCACTCTGTTCGAACGGGAGTTCGTGGGTGGCTTGTTCCGGCTGCCCATGTGTCGAGTGTGTCGAAGTACTCCTAGAATATGGATGGCGTTGCAGGTTCGACTTCCTCCGGTATTGCGACTCCAAGATGTCTCATACGGCTAGGCTTAAAATGATTAATCATCTTGTTTCTGAAAGGGCAGTACTCCAAGCCCTTGGTCGACAGTTCTTGCCTTTGACTGATGTTGATTGCCACCGTCTGGGCGAGCTCTCTGTCCTTGACAATCATGCACACAGAGTTGCTGAACTATTGCTCCAGGAGGGTATCAGCATCCCAGTATCAGTCCGTGCAACATTGCTCCCACAGCTTGGTTGTGGCGGACTTATTCAAAGCTACGGGCCATTCTACGCGATTCAATATCACATAAAAAATTGTCTTACTCTTCACACTTCAGTGTATCACACTGTCTGTCACACTGAACTTTCCGATGACTCTACACTAGGAACTAAGTCGAGCAATCGATTGGTAGAGCTCTTGTATGATAAGGGGTTTCGTGATATTGACCAGGTTGATACTCATGGTCACTCCCCATTGTCACTGTCTATTAATCATCCCGGTCGGTGCCCGAGGCCATCATATACCATGTGGCTTATCGAACATGGAGCAAATATTTTGCGGTCTTATCCCCTAAAAGACACAGAGGCCCACGAGTACAGCTATGGCACATACACAATAGCTCAGTTCATTCTATATTGCAGCCCGGGTTGCCCCAGAGACTTGTGCGCCAAAGGGCATCTGGATTACCTCGTTGAACCACAACCTCATGAGGTGGAGTCTTATCGCCAACTTTTTTCGCTTGTGGGACCTATAGACCGACACGATGAATGTCATTGCCAATGTGTTGAGGCGGGATGCCATACAATGAAAGCCTTATTTGAGATAATATGGGCATATATTACAAATACGTCGGTACACATTCGTGTGCGGGTAACATCGATAGAAAGCACTTCGATTGTCGACATCGCTGAAAAGATCTCGAAATTTCTGCGAAGCTTCGCGTTAGACTTGTCGAAATGGGATAGAGTCACCAAGCTAGGCTTGAGGTATTTTACGTTTGAGGTGTTGGAATTACGACACACCTGTTGTCACATGCCATTCACAGAACATAACTTGCCCGAAGAAGACATCATGGAAATCGAGGACGAAGATCGGGAGAAGTTAGATCTCTTGGAACGCCTTCTCCAAGATTTTCAAATCGCTTACTGCAACTTTAAACTTCAGGATGGACAGGGGGACGCTTTTACTAACTTTTTGACTACAGAGTGGTCTACAAGAATGCAACAGGAATTGGCTCGCATAGAGTCGATTCGACTAACCCCAGACGAGAGACTGAAAGCTGAAGAAATAGGCATACGGTGGGGACCCGTATTGGAGGACGAAGAGGACGAAGAGGACGAAGAAAGCCTCGATTATTGGCTAAAGAGACTAGACGAGATCATGCCGGCATAAACGTAGCTGGGCGTTGACTTGGGCCTAGCGCTTTTCTTCTGTGCGCATTGAGTCCTGAATGTATCTTGCATTTTTTATTATATAGAAATTTGAAATTTCGATCTTTTGCGCTCTCGTATATCGTATTAGGCCAAGTCGCTTCATCGGGCACTACAAGGTACGCAGGGAAACATTGCGGCAGCCAGGGGGGTGACTGTAACTCAGCATTACCATAGCTCTGCTATGAGACGGATGAGTGGGTGGGTAGTTGAGGCAACAGAGTCGAGTTCAAGAAAATCTTCACGGCCGATCAAGATTATATAAGACATCGCCACGAATATTTATACCTGGTGATCTGAATCATTCTCGGCATTCAATTATTTGTTTTAAATCAGTTGCCTAGTGACGTTGAAGGATGTCGGTGACCCCGTATATTTTCTCGCCAACCAAGAGCCTAAGCCAGCCGCAGTTAGCGTGACGACCTACCCACTTTACGGCAATAGTGTGCCGTGCTGACCCTCCAACGCTGTATTTAGAGCGAATACAGCGCTCTTTCAAACGCCACGTTTCGTACGTAAGGTCAGCAGGCTCTCGCTCGTCATGTTACGCTAGAGTCGCATTCGATCGCAGAGAATACGGGGAGGAGGCTTAAAAGGTGTCGAGGATCCCACTCTCCCCGGGTAAGAAGATCTGTAGATCTCTTGTTTACACCTCACGTCAGCATGATGGTATTCAGCCTCATTAAGAAGGACTTGGATCGAGGATGCCTAACAGCGGCAGTAGCGACTTCATAAGAAATGTAAGTATCATTCATATTCGCTGCTATCTTTGCTATCTTTACTAGCTAAGATATCCTTTCGTTGTGTGCGAATTGCGATCAAGAACTGTATGGACTAACATGGCTCTAGACCCCCAAGATCCGCAGGAGCTGGACGTGATTGCTGAAATGGAGGTGCAAGAAGCTGCGCAGAAAGATGCACTAGATGATGGGGAAGCTAAGAGATACTCGCGACGCAGCGATGCTAGTACGACTACAGACCCGGATATGGAGAAATCTGCCCGCAGCAGTCGTTCTCATTGGGATCCGGAGCCGGGATTTGAACAGATCGATGGTGATATCGAAGGGCGTGGTTACAATGAGACTACTGTCGATATCATTGCCGTGCCCTGCCCGGGCGCATCACCCATCGATACCTGGGCACGAGATCCCCTTAGCGAGGGGTATTTTACATTCCCGTCGACAACCGAGCCCGATAAACTCTCTACTGTCAAGGAACCGCCCGGAAGAGGTGTCCTAACGCCGAGCATTACTCGTTCCCTGCCAAAGGCTAGCCGTATATGGATTCGTCAGGGAATAAGAAAGGAAGTCAGCAAGGCCCGGGTTATGCTTTATCGACATCGTGAGTTGGCGGAGGGCATGACTATTGGGACCGCTGCCGATGATCTCATTGAGCAATTGATCAAGATGCGTGCAGGGCTCGAAAAGGCTCGGCCCATATTCTTTATCTGTCATAGTATTGGGGGTTTGGTTGTCAAGTCAGCCCTCGTCAAGGCAAGGAAGCATGAGGACCTGCGGCCGCTCATGTTCGACTGCCATGGCATCACCTTCTTCGGTTGGTAATTTCTAAAACAGCTTGTAATCTATGACTCTGACCTTTATGATAGCCACTCCCCATCGCGGCTCAAGCTACCTGTCCATGCTTAACCTCAGAGAGAGTATCCAGCATTTGCTCTTCTTAGAAAAGCCGCTTCCAAGGTCGATTACTGATGAGCTGCGATTGGGATACAAGCCGCTTCTGAAGCTGCACGATAAATTTACCGACATTGCTAGCGAACTTCGCGTCTGGACTTTCTACGAAACGATTGACTCACAACTTTCTGGTCTCGGGAGCGGCGACTTCGACGAGGTCCACTTTAGCGCTCCGATCACTTCTATCAAGTCTGGCCTTATTGGTTCAAGAGCAGAGAAGGCATTGTCTCTCGAGAGCGACCATGCTCACTGTGCCTCATTCGGCCCTCAAAACCTTCAGATCATGCACTCTTACCTCTATGACCTAGGGGCAGCTGTCCGTCAAGCAGAGTTATTGAGTTCTACCTTCGTACACACGCCATTACGGCTAGAGAGTAAAGTCAAGGTCGAGCTGATTGGCTTCTATGATGACCCGGATAGCGAGGCGGGCCGGAACATAAGGTTATATGTCACAAAGAATTACCTCAATGATTTTTTAGAAAAGGGCCCAGAGGATTGCTTGCGAGAGCGGATGAGAACAATGGCACCTAGGACACGTCGGGCGATGCTTCCCCCTTCTCGGCGAGTCGCTGCTAGTCCCCCGAGGCCATCGGGCGCAGGGGGCGTCTGGAGTGGCGTGCGAGAGTTCGGTCAAAGGATTCTAGGCTCATCTCATTCTAATGATGAAACACAGAATCCGGAACAAGATATACCGCATCAGCCGTCTCCCGAGATTGTAGTAACAAGCACTACACCTAGGCGGCCATCTCTCGCAGCAAATGCGTCGGAACCTCTACCGACAACCGACGTTTCTCCAGGACGAAGTAGGGGTCTAACCGTGCCTTCTTTAGCGACCCCTGGATTTACTCAGCCTTCTAATCGAAGGAGTAGTGAAAGTGTCAGGTCTAGCATCGACGATATAGTTAGAACCCTCTCCGAACCCATTACAACCAATTTGTCAGCAATGACTTCTGGGGGCTCTCAAAGTCCCGACCACAGCCAGGCCGCAAGCGAACCGACACACAGTGAAGACGAAGGGACCGATCTAGAACGGAAGAGCCGTCGGGAGCACCCGAAACGTGCTGCAGCGTGGCCAGATTTCACCGCTGGGTTTTCTAGGCCGAATCCAACTAAAAGAAAATTCATGTGGATTCACTTACCGTTCAATAATCCTTTTTGGGTGAAGGTAAATAAGCTCTGCATGTTTGTGAGAAATATATGTTGACACTGTACAGAGCATCTTTGATAAGATTTCAGAGACGCAGAATCGAAATTACTCGAAGCTGCTAAGTAACGACTACTGGACTGATAGACATGTACAAGGCAGACGTGCCAACTGGCATGTTTCATATGTAAAGCCGGGATGCGCTTTCGTGCCTGCAGAAACAAGTGCGTAGATCCAAACATGGTGCAGCCCAGTGTCCAAATGTGTACTAACGTGTGATATAGCCGTTCCCCGTTCCCCTTCACTAGGAAGAAGTGGAAGAAGCCCTAGCCCCAACATTTCTCCTGCACATTTCTACCTCTTCCTTCCATACCTCCACTACGACACTTATATCAACATTATTCAACGTCGTAATATCCTGGTGCGAAGGAAGAAACATGGGAGAGCTAGACCAGTTCCGAAAGATGTAGCTGAACTCGAATCACTCGAATCCCGAGTGATCTGGGAGTTTATTGGACACGACCCCCCGCTTAATGCGCGGAGGACACTAGACCAGTACGGCTACCCAGCACTTCAGGATACATGGGCAAGAGACGATGATCAAATGCTGTATAAACTTACCAAACAGAGGATCATGGATCCCTTGAAGCGCAAACGAGATATGTACCACACCGGAGAAGATCCACCGAGCGCCGTCTCGCCAGCTAGTCGAGTGCTATTAACGGCGGATAAGTTAACAAAAACGGATGCCCTAAACGGGACTGAGGAAAACGAACCGGATCCTGAAGACGATATCATCAATGGGAACGCGCTAATGGTTGATCAACTATGGCTTTGGGCCGTTGATAACAGTAAGTACCACCAGGTGTGCTGAAACAAAATAAGTGCTAACTAGCCCAGCTACATTAATGACCTTCTTCTCCAAGCGAGAGTCCCATCCAATCGAAGGCCCCATGTTCCAGCAAGCGGATCTGCGCAATAGTATTTATAATGAGCTGAATGGCGATCTTACGGGACGATGCGAAAATGCGTTAGACCTCGCTGCTTTCGTCACGCTTCACGCGGTGACCGTGTTGCTGGACCGGGCTTCTCATCCCGATTTGGATATCTTTCGAATATTCGAGGAGGCAATTGGTATTATGGTGAGTCACTTAGCTCAGGCTAGATGACGCATGGTGCTGACACTTAACAGACCGAGAGAATGACGTCCTCCTTGAAGCGATTCCGAATGGAATCATATAACAAAACCCACGACGATTCGGATAGCGATGATCCTGATAATAACACAACCGAGGCTATTAAGAGGCGCCACAATCGGGAGATCGAGCGGGCGGAACGGCAGAATCGGGAAAATACTTCAGCGGTATTAGAGCTTCGTGACATGGAAGATGAGCTGCATACCTTCCTCAATTTATTCACCGAACAGCAAGATGTCATCAGGTCAATGAAGCGTAGTTACGAAAAATCGGAACTACATTCGTTTACTGAGTTTGGGCGTGAGTATCTCAAGGAAGCATTACGGCGGTTAGAGGAGTATGAGAAGCAGGCGCGCGACATGTTAACCCGCGTTGACGCTACTCGAAAAGATGTAAGTTTTCTATTTTTTTTAATCACATATTAACGCCAATGAAGAATGAGTGAGTATTAACCCCGATTTCCAGTACGAAAAACTGCAGGAAATGATTCAACGCCAAGCACAGGTCGACGAAGTGCGCTGGTCACGGCTACAGGCGGAGCTTGCACAATCTCAGAATCTCTCCGTGATGATCTTCACCACCTTCACCGTCATCTTCCTCCCACTTAGCTTCTTCACGAGTCTCTTCGGCATGAACACGCAGGAATGGGGCGGGCCGGACCCAAACGACTTTCCCAGTTTAAAGGTCATCGGCGCTATATCCCGTGAGTTTCGGCCCCTATTACTCGGATATACCCCAGTAATACTAACATCTCCCAGTCCCCGCCTCGGCGCTCCTCATCGCTATTACACTCGTAGCAGCATTCAGCGGCCGAACCCAGGGCCTGATCAAGATGGTCTACCGGTCCTTCCTCGCGTTCGACCAGCTCCTCTCGCAGCCCATCCATGCGTCTATAGAGCAGCTCAAGCGGTTGATGCCGCGGTCCTCGAAGGAGTCCGCGCAGAAGCGCAAACGCATGAAAGAGCTTGAGAAGATGCGTCTGCAGCGTAAGCGGGAGCGTGGATACGACTTCTGGGGCGCCGTGCGCGCTGAGCGACCCAATAAGTATGAGATCCCGGAGATGAATCGCAAGAGAGCTTTGCAGAGCCGGATCCCCGGGCGCGGGACCTGGGGCCGACTTGTGCGAGATGACTCGCGGTAGAGCGCGCTTGGGATGCTGCGTGTATGGTGAGAATATTTTGGATAGCGCGTGATACCCTCTTCTCATTTTTGGATATTAACTACCTAATTTACTACGCGTCTAAACTCATAGATTGACAATTACACGATGCGCGAGCACCCGGACCTCGCGGAACTAGGGTATAATAGGATATGCTGGTAGTCTGAACCTAAGACTTTAAATGTATAAGAAACAACACTCTTTTTTATAATCCATATCACCAGTTCCGTGAGCTGCCATGGTTCGGATACACGTAAGGAGTGCATTTGTGAAGGTACCCTACCTACAATGCGATATACCACGCCGGCAGTGTCGGGATGCACTTACCTTAGGTACTTTGTATAAGGCGGGGTTAGTACATCCATTCGCCGCCGCACTACCGACCAATGCGCATGATGTCATTCCCTATCCACGTTCGACACTCATTCAACCCCTCATCAACGAAGACATACGTGCATTGCAGGATAAAGACATCAATCGCATCATCCCGCTCATAAGAATGGCATCAGTAGACACCTCCCTACCAACCAAGCCGACGGGCGCAGCAGAGGCCTTGGCATCAGCGCACGAGAGCGAGCACCCGCTAAAGCTCTACGGCGGCTGGTTCTGCCCGTTTGTGCAGCGCGCCTGGATCGTGCTGCACGAGAAGGCCATTCCGCACCAGTACGTCGAGATCAACCCATACCGCAAAGCGCCCGAGTTCCTAGCGCTCAACCCACGGGGTCTAGTGCCGACGCTAGCCGTGCCCGGGGATGGAGGAAAGGAGCAGAAGCCGTTGTACGAGAGCGCTGTTATCTGCGAGTACTTGGACGAGGCGTACGGGGATGAGACACCGCTATTACCGCGCGGAAACGCGTATGAGCGTGCGCGGTGCCGGCTTTGGATCGATCATGTCGGCAGCAAGATCGTGCCTGCTTTCTACAAGCTGCTGCAGCACACGCCGGCAAAGGAATACACTATCGACGAGGCGAGGGCTAATTTCCATGCGCAGATCAAGATGTTCGTGAAGGAGATGGATGCTGGCGGCCCCTGGTTCCTGGGCGAGAGGTTCAGTCTCGTCGATGTGATGCTCGTGCCGTGGGTGAAGAGGTTGTTCCTCATTGACCACTACAAGCCTGGCGGCGTGGGGATCCCGACCGAGGGAGCAGACACGGAGGATGAGGAGGTTTGGAAGAGGTGGAGAGCATGGTTCGATGCTATTACCAGCAGAGACAGCGTCAAGGATACGTGGAGCGCGGATGAGATGTACATCAAGGCGTATAAGAGATATGCCGATGATACCACGCAATCCGAGGTGGGACAGGCTACGAGAAAGGGAGAGAGGCTTCCGTAGAGGAGGAGTTTTCGTCTATTTCGATGTGTTGCAGTTGTGCTACGTGAATGAGTCTGGTTCCTGCAGAAGGATGCCTCGCGTACTCGGGTGGCGCATGTCAGCAATGAGCCTGCGTGAGCCTATTCGGATGAAGATTGCTATGTCTAAAATTATTACTCATCTCTGCCTATCTATTCATCTATCTTCGGGCCTTTATTTTTTTTATTCTATTTTAACTCATACAGAGATTGTCCGCTACTACGTAGTATCTTGTGGCGCTGCGCCGAAGTCGTCTTTGCTTAATCGGATACCCGCCACTCGGCCACAGCTCCGCCACATACATCATCTACCGTCGTCTCTTCTCTGCATAGTAGCATGTGTTTACAACACATTTTATCATTGAAAAAAACAAATGAGGAAACTCGAAACTTTGGATTTCGTAATAACGACTGATGGGATCGCCCGATGGCGTCCTCTTCGTCCCGGGGGCGACGAATCCGCTGGCTCTCGGCCCCCGCCGACCAGGATCAGCTCAAACAGAACGAGTTTCACCTCAGCGGGCGGGCTCAATGCGACCGATGCCATTTACTGCACCACCAGCCAGTGGCCAGCTGCTTTCGTAGCCGCGTTTTTTTCTTTCGGCCCTTGGTTGCTATTTCGGGAGAGTCAGTAGCCTCGCTGTCGCTGTCGTTTTTTGTGTCTTGATTGGGCATGGTTCCTCGTCGCAGCTTGATGAGGCGCTGATTGCTTTCATCTTATTCATTTCATCCCTTGATTGAATGCCCGTCTGCCATCTCTCTGCCCGACGAACCAGATGGTGTAGTTCACCGTCTAATCCCCCGATTGTCTCAACTTCAGCGCGAGTTAATTCTACCCAGAGTAAACAATGTCTTCCTCTTGGGGCGTTTCACTACCTTCTAATGTCTCGCGTGCTTCCTAAACTTAGGCCGTGTCATTCTAGAAAGGGAAGATCGTTTCATCTGTTTGATATTTATGTGTACGATTGAGGAAGAACCCTAGCTAGCCACATCAATCCCTCGCTTTCCCCGGATTAGTATACCTGCCTCTAACCAACAATTACGTTTCTATGATCGGCAGGTACGTATCTCCTTCACTCCTCGCCCCTCTCATTTGCCGCGATGAACCTCAATTCGCATCCTTGCTGGGTGGAGGCCGTGGTGGCGGAGTGGTGAGGTAACGTGTTACGGCGAGCAAAGCAAAGCAAAACCCCCTTTCTTAGTGATATATAGTCTTCATGCGTCCTCGTTGGCGGGCCGTGACGCTAAGCTCTTGTCCATTCAACTCCACGCCCAAAGAAACAATTCAACTTACACACAGCACAACACTCATATCTTTGGATAAGTATCAAACATGAAGGCTATATCATTCCTTCCCATTGCCTTGGCTTTCACCGCCACGGCCGAGATGCAACTCTACGGCCTCCCTACGCCCGTCAAGAGGGACCTGGCCACCGTCACATCAGTGGTCGCGCAGATCTCAGAAGCCATAACAAAGCTCGACACCTCGGTCAAGGCATTCGAAAAGGACGGCACGCAGGTGCAGGCAGACGCGGAGAACCTCGTGTCCACCATCAAAGACGGCGCCTCGACCATCATCTCCTCAGGCGCCATCTCGCTCGACGACGCCCTGGGCCTCCAGGACGTCGCGACATCCCTTGCAACGGCGGGACAGACCCTTCTCGCAGACATCGAGAGCAAGAAGGAAGCTTTCCAGGCCTCTGACCTCTGCGAGTCCGTGCAGTCCACCATCAAGAGCGTCGGCTCCGAGGTCCAGAGCTTGGTGGACAGTATCGTCAAGCAGCTCCCCGACGACGCACAGGCCGTCGCTTCGCAGCTTACCAGCGGCATTTCCACCGCGCTGACGAGCGGCGCCGCGGTGCTGCAGTGCAAGGGCAGCGGTGCCTCTTCTTCCGCGGTGGTAATCACCACCGTGAACAACGCGGCGGATACCTACCCGACTTCGCTCATCATCGCCACATCTAGCGCTGGGGGTGCCGTGACCGTGACTGTAACCGAGACGGCGCCGTGCCTATGCGAGAGCACGAGTATCTCGTCCATCCCTATCCTCACGCCCAGCTCCAGCGTCCCGTACCCCACGGGCTCCAACTCCACTACTATCTTCCCCACAGGCTCCGTGACCACGACTTCCGCCACCACTATTCCCACGGCTGGAGCCGGGGCCAACGGAGTCGGGGCCGTGGGCTTGCTGGCGGGTCTCGCGGCTGCTTTGTTTGTGTAAGAGGTGTTTTCTTTTGTGTGCATCGGGCGGACACGGCATTTTAGACGTTTGGGAAAAATCGGATGAGCTTGGGGCTGGCATACCCGGATTGGCTTCTCTTGAATATATATCTCTTTACTAGATACCATAAAATTTAAGCGTTTACTTCCCACTGGTCGAGTTAATAGTCAATTGCTTTGATGGGAATATTGTGTATATGTGATTGCTGTATTATACGTCTTGCACCACTGCTGTTCAGATCGTTCTTATCACGAAAGATAGAGTGCGGACCTGAAGCAGCACAAGCCCGCCCCTACCAATACGATATGCGAGGCGTTAGAAGTCAATCATGCTAGCTATATATATCTCTTTTGCCCGTAGCGCAATCAATCACAGCGTCTCTTTACGTGGTCACATCAACATAATTCCCGTTCAAGCCCCAAACCATCGCCCCTAAGCAGTCGAGGTAGGGCAAGGCGGCGGACTGTAAGTGACCTGTTCGCACGCCCCGTGGCAGCTGTCCAAGGTCAGTCAATCTATCTCAGCATAGCTTTCAAATGAAGCGCTTACCCTCCGTATGTCAAGATGGCCGTAGGGGTGGGCGACCCGCACTCCTTCAAGAAATCTTCACAGATACTGTACGTTAATGTGCAGCTGCTACTACTGCTGTCACCGCCGCCGATGCCAGTGACTGTTGGCGTCGGGCAGGACGGCTCGGAATACGTGACAGCCACGCATGCGTCGTGACATCTAGAACTCGGTTAGCTATCTGGTTCGCCCGACTTAACAGAGCTGATAAAGGGGTCTCTCACGCTCCGTAATTTATAGTAGTGGTTGGAGTCGGCGATCCGCATACTTTGGACCTGTCATCACAGACAGTCCCCGTCAAAGTGCAGCTACTGATGTAACCACCGCCAGTAGGGCAGGGTGGCGGCGTGTATGTGGGTGTCACAGTTATGTCGTGACATCTGCCGGTGGTAGTTGTTAGTGATGCCGAAGTTAAAATCATGTTTCAAAGTGCTCACATACCCTCCGTACCACACGGTGGCCGTAGGCGGTGAACCGCAAGGCTGGGAATAGTCAACGCAGAGAGTCGTCCCGGTAGGGGTTTCGAAAGGGGGGACACAAGTCGTAGTCGCGCTTCCGAGGCCGGCGAGGGCTAAGAAGTAAAGATGTTGGAGCTGCATGATTGGTGCCGATGGTTCACACGAATTACTTTCTGGATTTCTCGCGTATGCCGATGATTAAAAAGCGATGAAATGAGAGAACGTGGAAATTTATACTTCAGCGGTCGTGATCCATCTTCGCTTAAGTGAACCGGATTTGGACTCGCGATTCACTCTTTCACTACACCATGGCAGTAGCTCAGTGATAAATAAGCGAACACGAGTTGTCATCCTTGGCGTGCTGCACTCTCAACCTGGGGTAAACAGCCGCTCGTGAAGAATGCGACCTTTTTGAGAGGAGGTGTGATGCTGGCAGCTAGCTAGGCAGGAATGCAGAAGAACGTACTAACTAGGGCAAATTGTTGAGCGCCCAACCCTTGCCGACTAGGGGTTTTTCAGTATACGAGAGAGTGTCTGGCCAGTTCTAACAGCTATTATGGGCGCTGGAGACATAGACTGAAGCTGTCGGCGGACGGTATTGTCGCTGAGAAGTGCGGTAGAAAGCTAGTATTAGCCTAAACTGCACACCAGAAATTGAGGCATTCGCGCTGTATGCCTGCGACGAAACGTTGCACTCTCGGGACGGTGAAGACCTCGTATTCCCCATGGGGTATAGCAAAGTTACTGTACTATGTAGGGGTGTTGTCAGCTTGCTGGAAACTCGAACTAAAAACAACATCTTGGCGGGAAGCTTACCAGTGTCTAGATCACCGCTCTTCGAAGGTATAGCTTATAGCTTCTATCTATTGGGCGGTTGATGGGTTCGTGTGTAGAATCGTGCCATGTCTTGGATGGCATGCTTATGCTGTGTCCGTATTACGGATTCTTGTGTCCTACCGGAGTTTCAAAGGAGTCTATTGACGTGGAAAACCATCCCGGCAACATGTACATGTAACTTTGATAGTTGTGAGCTGTTGCAATTTACTATATCAATGACACCAATGAATGACCTCTTCACTGAGCTTGTGCTACCAGAAGTTCAACCTCTTCGGTACCTGTTTGTTCCGACGTTGGACTTCGGAGGTGCTCCTCCTAATAGTAGATACCTACTGCTTATGTAAATACACGTATGTATACAGACCCCTGCATGTCGGTTGCATTTTAATGGAAATGCGTTTATATGAAATATGCGCTAATACGGTGTCTTGCATATAGCTGAGGTTGTTGTTACCTGGATAGGTAGGTTCTCACTCGGCCGTTTCCGTTCACTTGTTCCCTCCCTCCAATTCCTTTCACCATCTCGTGATTGTGGTAGATGGGCTGATGTATCACACAAACTACTAAAGGAATACAGTCATTTCTAGAGTTTGCGTATCTTCCCAATGCTAAAATCCTTCACTCAAACCGCCACACAGCACACGTTACCCATCACATGTGCGGGATTGGTGCTGGAGCCACGGTCCCGAGTAACACCCACGATTGACCACCACCGTTGCGATACCTACAACCTTTCTATCATGCAGGTCTATCGTGAATCGCCGTGTTGATTTGTATCGCCTACCAATAAGGGAGGGCTCGGGCGTCGTCACTAATCGAACTCATGGCTTGATTACCGCTAGTATGACACCGTTATGCGTACGCTTTTGGAGTATTCCCTCCAAACCACGAATCGTTTTCCGCTCTAGTAAGCATGCATCTTCAACCATCAGAGGATCCGGACATTTTCCAGGCCGATAATCAATATAATACCGTAGTCTAGTCATTTTGGATTATCAAGTGGTGAGCTAGCATGCTGCCGTGTTGCGAGCCAGGCCCAGACGGCACTAACATGTCCTATGAGATCATGCGTGGGGGAAGCGGGTCACTTGTCATGTTCCTCTGATTGCTAACGAATTGCTCGGGTCACTGCTCGGGTCATGGTGGAAACAAGCTAGACCAGACTAACCTAGATCCCATCTCACTAAGTGAACAACTCCAATCACCACCTATACTAAGTGGTATGGGCACTTAGAGAGTGAGAGAGATGATTGCCTCTCACCCAACGAGGACAGGTAGAAAAGAAGCTCAAAAACTCCTCAACGGACTCGCCCCTCTGACACCCTCACGCCACGCGCCTACTTAACCATGCCGAATCCCGCGAGGCCTCTTCTACCGACCTGTCATCCGTCAGTTACACTGCCTAGTACTAGGTAGACATGCTGGAGCCTTCTAGGCGGGAGTCTAGGTAGGAGTCCAGACGGGAGGCCCCCGGATCGGCTCACGCGCTTCTGCACAAACTACGTCGTGGTGCAGCTCTCCTGCATCTGACGCGACCCTGCTTGCCATCATTAGTGTAATACATAGCCCATTATTAAGGGTACCCCGGTCGAGCTTGCGTACCTCTGGTTTAAATATTAACAACACCATCTCTCACTAGATTTCACATCTATTGTCGTTTAGGACACCATAAAATATTCACAGGGTTTTCCCAACAGTTACCTGGACGCCTAGAATACACCTCAGTTCCAAGTCATGGCTCCTCGATCGGGCAGACACCATAGTCGTTATGACGACCCATACGTCTTCGATGATCCCTATATCCACTCACCACCCTCGACTCGCAATCAGCCAGCTTACGAATATATCGGCACAGACGAACCTGTCTCTCCTCGTTTCGGATCTCCGGCCCCTCACACGTACTCGTCAGACCGCGAGCGTGCACGGCGACATGCTCGCACAATTAGCCCTCCACGACATTCTAGACAGGACCGTGCATATACCCCACCACCTCATGCATCACGTCATTCCTCATCGCCCCGCCCGAGAGACAGAAATCGAGACCGACCCCGCGATACCGAGAAACAGTCAAAGGGGAAGCATTTTTACCAGGATTTCGCCGAGCACAACCCAAAATTACAACAGTATGGCAAACAAGGCTTGAGCTGGCTTGGCGAAGCTGCTGCCGCCTACGCCGCCGCAAAAGCTGGCAGAGACGCCAATAAAAGCCAGTCTGTCGATCGTGGTGATCGGCACGACCGAGACAGACGACACCATAGTCGGCACGCGTCTGGTCCTTCACAATCGCCATCGCCACCCCGAAGACGACACTCGGCTCGCCATAGCGACCAAGACCGAGATCGTACCCGCGACCATGACCGCCGGCGTCATTATAGTGCATCACCGCCACCGCTAAGCCGAGACCCAGACTCCTATCTCGCCTCCAGACATTCCTCAACCCGGGACCGAGATCGCGATCGAGACCGAGACCGAGACCGTGATCGTGGTCGTGATCGTGGACATCATCGCCGATATTCCCCCTCTCCATCTCCATCACGCCGTTCCCGCCATCGCAACAGCACTGCGCCACCATCTAACCCTGCAGCCGACCGATGGCAAATGGCGGCGAAGGCGGCGTTAGAAGCAGGCGGGTTAACGGCGTTCCGGCTACGCAAGGAGCCAGGGAGCTGGAAGGGTGACAAAGCGGCCAAAATAGCCACCGCTGCTCTAGGCGCTGCGGCCATGGACGCGTTTATGGATAAAGATCCTCGGGGATCCAGGGGCGGCATGAAAGGCATGGCGGAGAGTGCGATCAGTGGCTTGATCGCGTCGCAGATTATGGGCAAAGGGGCCAAGAGGAGAGGACGCGCGCGCTGAAAGGCGGCTGTTTGATCTGAGCTCTTCTCGTTGTGCTTCTTCCTTTTTTTTCCTCGGTTTCCGGCTTTTCACTTGTAGATTCCTCTGTATTATGATTTGGCTTTTTGTTCTTTTAGCTTCTATGAGCGTGTTTTTTTATTCCTATTTCATCGACTTCACAAAATGGATATCGATCTAGTACGGACTAGATTTAACCCTTCATGTTTACCATTAGGACAGGGAGCACAAGTATGGCACTAGAGACGCGAGGCTGAAGACACGGGATTTCGTGTGCAGAATGAATGATGACGGAGACGGCGATGATATGCGGCAGGCAATATGAACGGGATATGATAACATTGTATAAATATTATGTAGTCTTTAGTTGATTACGGCGAAGGTTGTTGTTAGTATGGATATTTGGCACGACAACCTGAGGACTCAGCTTTTAGCTCATATTATGTAGACTAGGTAGATACTTCGTAGTCTCTTTTGAGATAACGGAATATGTATAGTGCTAGAAATAGAAAACATGCAGCCTACTCTAATATGAGGTTGAAAATTAAAGGTGAAATATGCTCCGGCGACTTCAGCTTGTGAATTCATCTTTTTCGTCCACACGGGTTTCTTTTCAAATCTCGACGTCTCACACTAGACCTCTACTAGCACATCCGAAGCAGATAGTATAGTTCAACCGATCTTCCTGTAAGGTCGGATGCACCCGTAACCCTTCGCACATTTAAGTTAGTCTTTTTATACTCCCGGCGAGGCTGCGGTCACATTTCCGGAACGATAATATACCTAGTCGGCTAGGAAGGTCAAGATAGCCAGGCCCACCTACAACACGTGAACTACGGCTTTTGATGATATCCTCGTTTGTCGGTTGGGTCCCCTTCTCTAAACTAACATGAGGCATTAGATTTGAAGGAGGAAGGGAACATCTCAGAAGCTCGACCAATGCCGTGCGCGTACATAGCTTGTGATGTCACACCGTTGGTAAATCCGAGATCTCAACCAATCGACGGTGCGCGCTAAACCACGCAGTCGCCTGGCGTCAAACTACCGAGATAAGGTCGCCCGATTTTTAATATGACCCCGACCCCCGCGACGGGTCCGAGGTGGGGAGCAGGCTAGGTCAAACTGCGTTTTATCACACATTGCCGGAATTCTAAGTTGAAGGACTAAAGGACTGTGACTTGGATTTCTAACGTCACCCTCCTCTCCCCTTAGAAAAACTACTTTCTAGCTGGCCTGTGTGGGCTTGGGAGAAATGCCCATCATTGCCGTGTACTTCCTTCCCAATGCTTAGCTGAAGATTGGCTGTTCACATCACTCCATACCTAACTATTTAGCTAATCAAAGGAGATTGAGTTATAATTGATTTTCGCAACTACGTGCCGGGTAGTTTCTACAGTATGCATGCACGATATAGATGCATTGCTTTTTAGCTGTCATGACCCAAGTATAGGGAAGTGATTAGCATTTGTTGTTACGCGATGAGTCTACAGACGAACTGAGGGTAAACCTCCCCCCTCTCTCCCCGGACCTGCTTGCCTTGAGGATAAGCGTGCATTTTTTATGCTAAGTACACTACTTTCACTGCTTTTTTAGGCCCGCGCCGGCGGGCACTAGGGCCCCTTCTCTATTGGCTGGGAAAGAGCCAAATTATCTCAGCTCAATCCCAGCTTGGATATCGGCATCTACTATGTACTATATAAGTCGTATGATAGTCGTACTGCACTACTTTTAATATTTTTTTTGGGAGCGTGCTTGGAGAACTACTTAGATTTCTCTTGCTCTTTTTCAATTCTTTTTTTCTTTTATCCATCTCAAGACTGCTTTGTAGGCTCTCGTAGAGGCATGCCCGAGTACTAGAGCCAAGAGTAGGACTCAACATAATTACACCAGTTCAATATTGCACTTGTCTTTTATTGGATGCCTGCATCTAAATCGTACGATAGTCGTATTGCACTGCTTTTTTAATCCTCCTCGGGAACATCACTTGGATTCTTCTTCCTATTTCAACCCCTTGTTCATCTTACCCAGCACTGCTCTTTTAGACCCTGCCGGCGGCGTGCTTGAAGAATTCCTCTAACTTCCTAGCCCTCTTCTTATTAGTGCGAGGGGTCATCCATCTAGCTCAAACCCCGCATGTAGGCTATAGACACGCCGCTCTATTGCTCATCGGACTCGTATAGTGATGAGAGAGAGCCCGCTTCGTGGTGCTCTTGACGAATTAAGATAGTCGCGGAACGGCGAACGAGGAAATGAGCTAAAAACGAATACCAATAGTGTTGTGCTTCTTTTGTAGTTCTTTCATGAAACGATATTATTAACGTAAGTAAGAATTAGTACTCCTGCTTGGTAGAGTTCCCAAGTCTATAAAGTGCCTTAAAGAAACAGAAAACAGTTCAAGGTTTGTGACAACCAGGAGGCATTTTCATATATACCTCTCTTTTAAGCTCAGCATTAGTAAAGGTTAACCATATTATACTATTCGAATTCAAGGTTAAACTTTGCGGCTATAGCTATTAAGGTCCTAAATAACCGCCCAGCCAAAATAGAGAAATAGGTGCTTTCGGTTGAGTTCCAAGGTTGCTAATTACTTCGAACAACTAACCTAGACTTACACTTCAAGAGATAGCCATGCTTATTAAATTAATGGATGTATACCCACCTACAGTTAAAGAATTACTCGCGTCAGGTGGTACTCATCGACTTTTCGCCGGGAGTTCACATACTCAAGACTTTAAAGGTAAGATTCCTCGGCTTTCTCGAACTCATCACTCATAGGGTGGTTACCAAGCTCCCAATGGAACTTTGGAGGTAGAGAAGATCCCTACGGCGTATCTTACTCGTTCTACTCTTTAAGGGGGTCTGCCTTTATAGGCTGAAGAGAGCCAATGTTCTTAGCATCAACCCTCGTGAGGGAGTGAACACGCTCAACATCAAACTCACTATCTTTATTATATTTGCTAGGGTGGCTCCTATGCTGTTTTAACCGTCAAGCTTTATGTGCATTGCTCACCGCCATACTATGCTCCAGCTCCGCGACGTGTATGCGTCCTTCATTGAACGTGGCCTCCCAGCAACTCTTACGGGATCCACTCTAGTATAGATTTGTGTACTGAAAACACCCGCATCAAATGTAGAGCGGAATTAGATGTATAGAGCTGATCAGACTCTCTTGCTTCTCCTTATACTGTGCATCTATTGTCTACACTCTCTTCTATCTCTTGAACACCCTCACCACCGACATTCTTCGCCTTCTACGAGTAGTAGATCCTCCATTTCTTCTGTGATATAATCACTGGCCCCTTAAGCATGTTGGCAAACTGGTTCCACTACAGTAACCTATTCGAGAAGTTCGTTTATATGATCGACTCCTGCTGTAAGGTCTTCTTTCATCTCGTTTAGATCTCCTCAAAAGGTAGCCTTCCCACCCAACATAGGATATCTAGTAAATATAAGAGAATTAATGGAAGGCATCCAGATGGGATAAACACAAGATGACTGGCATCCTATTAAGTGACCAATTTAAACCTCAGGGTCAAGACGTCTAAGTCGATTCATCTTTTGTTTGGCGTCTGAAGTCGTAGCGTATGAATTAAACCCATATACCCGTAGGTGGCGAAAATCGCAAGGATCACAGAGCTCTTCAGGGCATAATTGGTATCCGGTGGCCTACCGTTCTGTATCGAGAACGCAGCCGAGTTACTAGGTTACCTCCGGCTTGGTCTTTTGCTTCCTCTCGTTCCAAATTCGTTGTATCACTTCTCTAAGTGCTTCGTCGTATCCGATCATTTTTTGAACAAACCAATATTCTGAGGTACTAGGGGTGGAGTCTTCCGGAGCCTCCTCTAGGGAGGTATGCCAGCACTCTGGGAGTGAATAGAATCCGAAGCGCCCTTTACAAACAAGTGTACTGGACTAACAAGTGTTTGAGTCGTTCCCAGGGCGCTCCTGCTGTCCACTACTCGCTGAGTAGCTATTTTCTCTTCCTTGACCTCCTGTACGCCCCTTTCCCCAGCCACGCTGAGCCCTATCCGTTGCGAGAGGATCACTGCCTGGCCCCGCTGAGGGATTAACGTTAGAGTCGTCTGCCTGATATTATAAGAACCCTCAATGCTTTTTGTCGTGGCTTAGCAAAGAGGCCCATTATGGTTTGAAACTTGAGTATGCTTGATGTTAAGAGACACCCTAAGTCAGCATAGCTAATATTATCATCAAAAGGGTCACATTGAGTAACGGGGTTGGAGTTCCCAGCGTTTATACAACCTATGGGCATTATTTAACGAATAGATTGACTACTTAACGCGACGTGATTAGCTTCAAGGGTAATGTTGGCCAATAAGGGGCTATTTATGCACCAAGGGTATCGCTGTTGAGGGGTTGCATAGGGGCCAGAATGGGGGCCGCGGAGTCATCCACCTTAGCTTCTCTTAGCTTTTCTTCTAAAATTGGGTTTTGTTGCCTTTGGTCAAGAAGTTTCGCATTAATTTATATGATACTCCAGTCTTTGATGCGCATGACATAGCCTTACTCCCTTGAGCGGGCTGAGTCCTGTTAGGGCACCTAGACTGGTTCACTAGTATAACACGATTCGTTCAAGCAATCTGACATCCCGCGCATGACATGGAGGGTAGCATAGAGCCTCATGGATAGTGATAACAAGCAACGTGCTTGGACATTGTATATTAGCATGGACTATGATTTGGCTAATAATACTAATGGATGGTGCCCCTAGGTTTGCAACAGCCAAGATATTCTTTTCTGTTATTATTATTGTGCTGTTTTACCCCAAGTTTATTCCGTCCTAAAGCATCTGTGCTTTCCACAAGGAGGTTATATTTGCCCAAGCAATGCCAAGTCCTTGACGTATATATAAGCAAATCAATTGTTCTTGCAATAGTTGGGATGCGAGTATGATAGAGCACACTAATCTTTCTATATCGTCATCAATAAAGAAATTTCCCTTCCAATATGCCTCAGTCAAGTCAACCCGGGATGAAGCACAAGTATACACCTTCGGCTCATGGGGACACAATTGCCGAAACATATAATTATTTTGTGCCGATGGAGACTGAGACTACTCCGAATCATTTCGTCGGCCTGCGCTCTGAGGCAGATAGCCCACCATCCTCCATAGAACTACCCAAGGTGACTGGGCGCTACACACTCAATACGCCAGACGGTTCAAACGCAATCTCAACACTATCCTCTCGGCAATTTTCGGTGGAGACAATCTGCGCCGATACGCCAAAAGACCAACCATTCCTGGTAGTACCAAGAAACATTGACAACGGAAGATTACCTCTCAATGAGTCACTGGGGATCTCTGGACTCACTATCCTCTTTGGGGGGTTGATGCTTATTCTTGCTGCGGTGGCTCTCTTGACCCTATTGTGGTTTGGAGGCGGCTCATCACCAGAGGCTAGCCATGCTCTTTGGCCGTGGCGGAGTCTTGTCCTTCGCGGCTGGACACCACAGTCTATTACATTGATTGCTTTGGCTATCCGCACGATAGTCACAGCTCAAGCGGCAGTTTGTACATCCATGCTGGCAGGTATCCTCATCGAGAAGCACTTCATCCAAAGAACTCAGGTGGCCCAGCTCTCTGTTCTTAGGGGCATTAACGACGGACCCCTGAGCCTGCTTCGTCTCCTTATTTCCTCCAGGTGCATCAAGCCCTTCACCCGTGTGGATTCTGTAATAATGTGCATTTTACTTCTGGTAGTAATGGCATTGCAGTTCTCTTCGACTATTCTACTGCTAGACGTCCAAAACACTGGCGTTACTAGTGGTATAGCCCCTGTTCTCACACAGTCACTCTATAACCCGGCTCAACAACTGAGAAGCTCCACTGCACACTTTTACATGAAGCAGCAACCAGTATTTGCAGCTTTTGGAGAGTCGCGAACCAATTCTGCTGTGACGCCGAATGCATACGGCTTCAGTGACACGGGGCTTATCGAACAGGCGTTTTTGCCATTTCGATCGCCCGTGGACAGGGCAACCCTACGGTACTACCAAGGGCAGGCTTCCATATTGAAGTCCAGGGTTTCTTGCATGCGGCCGGACCTTTCTCTCTTTCAGTACCAGACTGACTTCTGGGAAGAGTGGGAGGATAACTACTGGGCTGTATTTAACGGCACCGTGAACTATGTTGCGAGTCTCATAGCTTCAGGCAAGCAACCGCCGTATAACTCGAATGAATATCCTCCGCTATCATTTAGGTGCGAGGTGCCGGGGGCCCTTGACGGGTACGGGTGGCAGAGCAGCTTATGCCTTGTCACTGGGGTTGGCGGTAGCCTGGGTTCTGAGGATAAAGGGTCAGAAATAGGACTAACAGACCCATGGTCGGTCAACTCAACAATATATCTGGCCATTGCTACAGACATTACAAGAGAGGAGTGGGAATCGATTGACGAAAGTGGCGCCACAAAGGAAAATCCTGTTATTGTTGAAGCTACCGCTGATCAAGGTGAATGGAGAAGCTACACAGTAGCCCCCGGTCGTTTTGTGAACGTGTCTCTCTGTTTTCATAACTTTAACGTAGATCATACCTACGTCAATATGAAGGCCCTGGGATCTGTCACAGAGCCGCAGGTGACTTATAGTTCTCAAAACGGCGCTCCCGACACGAGCGTCGTTAGAGCCCACCTCGGTGCGGATTCATCCCAGAGTGAATACGGCGAGCGTGGTATCCTTCAGCTCACACGGCAACCGGCACCCCTTGGAGAGAATAGTACAGCTGACCAAGATGAAGAGCGAGCTAATGCTCGCAACTTTACCATATCCCAGCTTAATTCGCTCATATGGGGAGAATTGATAGGTGGCATGGAACCTAATACTACGATCATGATATGTGGCCATTGCATCAGTGCCGGCCAAAGTCTACATGAGGAGATAACTAACGTCCTAGAGGACATCGTTAACTTTACGGGCCGAGCCGCCGATGTGATACAATCATATGTCAGCATCATCTCATCGTCCATCTATTATGACTTTCAAAAGATATTTGTTACGTCGGAGGAACCACATGTATCGTCGGTGCGCACCGTGCTGACTGCGAACAACTGCAAGGCGCGAAACGGTTGCGCTGGTTTCTCTTCCGTGGTGGCCCTGCTCCTCGTACATATGACGTGTGTTGGCATCGTAACCGTTCTATACATGAAGCAAACACGATTCTCGAGATATGGCAATATTTGGCATGCTATTTGCCAACTCTCATCCGCGGAGCTATCTGACACTCTGGAAACCTCCAAGCACCTGGGAGACAAGGAGGTAGAGGCAGGCATGGTCGAAGAGGGAAAAGATTATATGGTGAAAGTTGGAAGATGTTCTAGTACAAATAGGGTTGAGGTTCTAAGACTCCCGGTTACAGCATAGTATCATTCTCGTTACCTGTATTCAACTTCCTTAGTCAATCAAGGCCATCTGATTAACATAGCTTCTAATTCGGTGATGGCTTACACATGGTACCTAGAAAAAGTTTTGGATAACGTTGAGAATGCGGATTGATTATGAAAATTTATCTAGCTACGCCATGATTTGCTGTTAAGTTACGCAATCTACCATAGTAGGAACGATGTTATATACTTTGTTTGGCAAGGGTGCTATTATTCACTCGTCGCTCCGTATAAATGCCGTCATGTAATCGAGGTAAATAGACTCCAAAATATCGAAGACTGTCAAGGAAACGTAAAGCTCCCTACCTTGACGAAATTTCTTCCAGGCGAGCAAAGCGGATGAGGGAATAGACTTAAGACTTAGGCTTGGGCTGGCCCAAGATGGCACGCAGCTCCCTAGTTACTCTAAGAGGTGTTTGTAGCACTAAATCCGTCTGTTGTAATTGTCGCTTTACGCACGAAGATGATTTCGAATCATCTTCGCTTCTCTTTGAGGCCTGGGTACTAAGATTTAAGGCCGTGAGTGAAGATCGGCAGCACGTATAATACTAAGGCTTTCCGTGTTGGCTCGACTGGGAAGCCAAAAGCTGCCGACGGCGCCGACTGGGTCCGGTAGGAATGCTGAATCACTGTGTACATCTCGATTAGACTCTCATGCCAATGCGGTGGTTCATTAATATCTATAGTAACCCAACGTTACATATTCTAAAGAAACAGAATCTCCTTGTGATCACGTATCCCATCGTAGGTACCCGTCTGTGTCTAGAAACGTGAGGGCGGCAGTCGTCCACGCGTCAACAGCCGCTCTCAGTGTCGGCTCGATCGCAGGCGCAAAGTCTGACCCATGATTCACGGGTAGCTCGTCCAGCGTTCCCTCTCTTTCGTGGCGATCCCAGACATCAGGGTCCGTACTGCCGAGGGTCCAGTAAGCAAACGGCACCCCTTCGGGCGCAAGAATGGAGAAGTCGTCGCTCGCCATGTTCGGGGCCAACTTCTGGACTGCGTCTCTCCCGAAAACCCTTTTGAACTGTCTCTCAAGGGGTTTCATGGCCTCTTCACCGTTCACCAATGGTGGCACGTGTTCGATCTCAAAAATCTCTGGCGTCTTCCTGGTACCAGAAGCTGTACACTCGACAGAGACTACTCTCTTGACGGCATCGACGGCGTGGTTCTCGCGGACAAAACGACGCCGTTATTGCCCTCCGGGCAATAACGGTATATAGGTCCCACATCTCCGCGACAGAAGAACGTGGTGGTGGCGCTCGAGCCATGGTAAACGATGGGATGTATAGCAAATATCGAATCCCCAAACCCGACGTGCTGCTCGGTCAGCGCGTGGTCAACGTGAGGGTAAGGTCATTCCAGCTCGGAACGGGCTATGCACTAGCAGGAAAGTGGACCTTGAGGATTCTCATCCATGGCCGTGGTGGCACGTGAGTGGCTCTCAGTTCTGTGTAGATCCTGTCGTCGTCGCTTGTTTAGTCGTCATCCGACTTCAAACAATCATCAGCCGCGAGGTGGACCCCAACAAGACGCTCGTCATCACTTGTGGCAGCGTGAAAGCCGGTGACGCACCCAATGTCATTCCCAATAATGCAGAGGTCTTAGTTGACATAAGAGCCTATGACCTAGACGTATTGAACCACTGTCGCGGAGATGTGGGACCTATATACCGTTATTGCCCTCCGGGCAATAACGGCGTCGTTTTGTCCGCGAGATCTTCGTTCGGCTGGAATAGGACCAATAGGCGGCCTTTCCAGTCCGCCTTCGATGCCTCTAGCAATCTTGCCGCTGCCAAGAGAGACGCGATATGCATGTCGTGACCACAAGCGTGCATGACTGGCTTCTCTACGCCGTCAGTGTCAATCATTCGTCGAGTGCTAGCATACGGGAGACCGGTATCTTCTAGAACTTGAAGCGCATCCAGTTCGGACCTTAGCATAACGGTGCGGCCGTGGCCGTTCTCGAGTATCCCCACGAGGCCATGGCCGCCTATGCCCTCATGGACCGAGAAGTTTAGAGCCTTGAGATGTTCCGCTTCCGGGTGTTGATGAAGTCGCTTGTACATTTCTTCATAGCGACGTAGATCCGGCCAGTAATTCTGAAGGACATCAATTACTCCGAGGGTCGCTCCTCCCGCTGATCGCTGATTACCGATTTCCATGGTTGCTGACAGAGTATTCGACAGGGTTGGCAAATTAGTTACTACTAGTATTTTTTCATTTTAAAGATTTTTAAATAACTTTATAAAGAAATTAAATATAAATAAGTAAAATACACCATTTTAAAGCCCTTTTTAAAGGGAATTTAACAGTATAACATTTATTAGTTAAAAGTAAGTCTTTAACATATAAATACTTGTAGTACTTTCGTAATATTTTTTTAATACTAATTTACTACTTTTAGTACTAATTAGCGATTACTAATTAAAAACCCACTTTTAACTAATAAAGGTTACATTTTTAGATTTCTTTTAAAACGGGCTTTAAAATAGTATATTTTATTTATTTATAGCTATTTTTGTTTTAAAGTTATTTTAAGTACTACACTAGTACTACAAGGTACTAAAATGGTGTTTTAGTAATACTAATTGCCAACCCTGGTATTCGACAATAAACAGTAAAGTCAGGTGACGATGGGATGAAGCAGGCATGGATCATTGGCTGGTAAGCGAGGTTGATATGTTATATTCGTGAGCGATCGAGCAAACGCAGCTGAGATCATGTGTCTCACCTATACCGGAGCCAACAAGGCGGTTGGTATGACCGGAACGTGGTCAATGCGTATGCGCCGTACCCCCTTACGCAAGCGCTCTCCGTGGACCCCAGAAGCCCATAAGCTCTCATCAATCAATACGGTTATTCTAGTCCCGAACCGAAATTCGAATCTCCGCTGATGTATGCTCGCACGGTAGCTTACAATTCTTGCCAGGGTTGGCAATTAGTATTACTATAGTAGTATTTAGTAATACTAATAGTAGTAATACTAATTTACTAAAGTAGTATTTTTTTTAAAAAAAAAGTTTTTATATTTGTTTATTTATTTAAAAGGAAATATTAAAAAAAAATTATATAAGTATATAAAATGAAAAATCCATTATTATTATATAAATAATAATAATAATAATGTTATAATTCAGGTGCACTACCAACTAAACCACTAATCAAAGTGTGTTCTTTTTGATTCTATATGCTTATATTATTATGATTTATTTAAATATGCTCTGCATACTATTTTTTGCTTTTATAAGCTTTAGTTTTATATAAAACTTATTATATAAAATATATATTATATTATACCTAACTTTTAAAGACTTTTTAAACGTAACAATTTTAAAGCTTTTATTTAAAGGTTATTTATAATATATAATTATTATAGCTTTAAAACAATTAGCTTGCTTTATTTTTTTTATAAGACTTTTATATATAAGTTATTTATAAAATAATAACAAAACATTTTTAAGTAATAATAAAAGCTAAAAGCTTTTAAATTTTTTTAATATTAATATAATAAAATTAAAAAAAGCTTTTATTTAACTATTTTAATAGCAAAATGCTTAATTAACTGCTAAGTTTAACAAATTAAAAAAACAACTAAAGTAAAAAAAGCAGTTTATATTAAATTTATATAAACTGCGTTTTAAAAAAGCATATAAAACAATTACAAAAAAAAAAGAAAAAAAGGTTTTAAAAATTAAAAAGTTAAAAAATTTAAAAAACTTTAACAATTTAAACATTTTTTATTAAACTTTTTATTATATTATTTTTTTTAATTAATAATTTAACTTTAGTTATTATATTAAAAATAACTTTTTTAATTTAAAGCTATTTATATTATTATTTTTATTATTATTTTTATTTTTTAGTTAAAAAAGGCATTTTTAAAACTAAGCTAAACGCAAATTTTACTTGTAATATTATTAAAACAAGCATAATAATAAATTTAACAACAATATAAACTTAAGCAAGCTATTTAAATTTAAATATTTTTTATTTAAAATAAATTTTATTTATAACAAATAAGTTAAATAAATTTAAAAGTTAAACTTTATGTTTATTAGCTTAATATATAAGTTTTAATATTATTTTAAACGTATTTTGTATGCATATAGCAAAATAAATTAAGCTTATAAAAACTAATACTATAGCTTTATTTAAAGCTTAAACAGCAAAAATTAATATTAATATAAATATAATTAAAATGCATTTTTTGTATAAACTAAAACTTTTATTTGTTAGTTAGCTTTTTTAAAAGCTAATATTAGCAGCAAATTAAAAACAGTTAAGCAGCTACTTAATTAAAACTTTAAAACTTTTAATTATTATTTTATTTAAATTAAAAACTAAAAAAGCAGGCAAACTAATTTTAAAAAAGCTATACTATATTATTAAAAGCTTTTTATTACGTTTTAAAATAAAATATTTAGTTATTTTAACTTATTATTTATTAAAAAAATTAATATAATAAATATGGCTATATAACGTTAAAAAATAATAAAATTAATTAAAAAAAATTAAAACCGAAAAAATTTTAAGCGGTTTAAATTTTAAACTAACTTTAAACTAAACAAAAGTTTTTAATAATATTAATATTTAAATAAAAAAAATTATTATTATTAAAGCTAAAAATATATTAATATAATTAAAAAGCGTAATAGCTGCTATATTAATAATAATTAAAAAAGTTTTAATTAAAACAACATTAATAATAAGCATAAGCGCTATACTATAAAAAAATCTTTATTAAATAATAATAGCTTTTATTTTTTAATAAAACATGTTTATAATAATAATAACTTGTATAAAAATTATAAGTTAGCTATAAAAAGTATTAAATGCTTTAATTATAATTAAATAAAGCATATAAATTATAACTGCTTGCAACTTTAAAAAGCTAAAAAGCAAAAAATTTAAAAGATTTAAACTATTTATAACTTAAATAAGTATTGTTTAAAAAATAATAATAATACTAACTATATTTAATTTAGATTTTTATTAAAAAGCTATGCAAATAATAGCTAAAAAAAAAATAAGTAAGCTTAGTTTTTAAAAATGTTAAATTTAAACTTAATTAATAACTTTATATTTTAATTTTATAACGTTTTTATATTTTTTGCAATATTTATATTATATTTTTTAAAAAACTTTTTATTTAAACTTATATTAATTTAGATTTATATGCTAAATATAATTGCGTTAATTATATTTTTGTTTTTTATTATAAATTAAAAAAAGCTTTTTTTTATACTTATTTTTTATAATATGCTGCTAATAGCATTTTTTTTATTTATAACGCTTATTAAGTTTTTTATAAATTAATTAACAGCTGTAAAATTATTTAAAAATTTTGCTACGCTTATATTGCTATTAATAAAAATAACAAACTTAAAAACAGTTTTGTTTTACTATTTTAATTAACTTTAAAAAATTAAAGTATTATATTAAATTTAAGCTTTAATTAATAATATTTTAAACTATAATTAAAATATTTTGAACTAATAATAGCTTTTTAATTTACAAAAGCTTATTATAATTAAAAGTTTTATTAAATAATTATTTAATTGCTTAAACTTATATAACTTAAAAAAATAAAATTATTTTTAACTTAATTAAAACTTAAAAAAGTTTTAGCTAAGTTTTATAACTTAGCTAATTTTTTTAATAATAATAAAGCTAGCTTACTTTTTTATTTTAAGCACAATAATTTTATAATAAACTTATAAAACAATGTTATAATTTTTTATTATTTTATATATTTTTTAATACAAAATAAGCTAACAGCCTTATAAACTTAGCTTAATAAAATGTTAAAAAATAAAAAAATATACAAATTTAAAAGCTTTGCTAACGCTTTAATTTTTTTTATATTTAAAAAAAAATAAAAGCTTACACTTATATATTAACTATAAAAAACTTAATAAAGTTATAATAAAAAATTGTTTTACTTTTTTTTTTATTTTAAAAATGTTAAATAAGCTGTTTTATATTAAAATCTTTATTAAAATTAACTTTAAAAACGTTTATTATTATATATAAATTAAAAAAAAAAATAAATAAAAAATAGCTTTTTGTATTAAATATAGTTATTACAAATTTTTTGTTATACTTATAAGTTTATATAACATTTTTGCTACTTTTTAAAATTATATATAAAAAGCATTTAATAATATTTTAAATATTTTTTGTTTTATATATATAAATAATATATTTATATTTTTAATAAATAAAAAGTTTTATATAAAACATATATAAAATATTATTTAAAAACTATAAAAAGCAGAACTATATACTAAACTTTTTAAATACTAGTTTTATTAAAAAAAACTTAACTTTTTAAAATATATTATATTTAGCAAAAAAGTTAAAATAAATTTTAGCTATATTAACTGTTACAATTGTATAAAATGCTTTACAACATTGTATTAATGCTATAAACTAAGATTTTAAGCTAAAAAAAAAAAAAAAAAGAACAGCAAAGCTTGCAATTTTTTAAAATTAAATATAATATAATTATTACTTTATAAGTTATAATTTATGCATTTTTTATTAATATAATAGTTTAGTAGTAGTTTATACGTTATATTTTTTTATTAAAACAAAAATATAGATTTTGATTTATATTAATGCTAAGTATAACGTTTAGTTATTATAGCTTTTTTTAACTTTTTAGCTATATTGTTATTTAAATAGTTTTTTGCATATTTATTTGCAGCAGCTGCGCACATTTATTTTTTTAGTTTAACTAATAGCTTTAAAGCTTTAAAGTATAGTTTATAAAATTGTTTAAATGTAATAAGTACATTTTTAAAGTTTTTTGCTAAATATTATATATTGTTAAAATTATATTTTTGTTAAAAAACTTAATATTATAATATATAATATTTTTTATGCAAGCATAATTTTTTTATTTTGTTTATTTTATATTTAAATTTTTTATTAATATTTTTAAGTTTTAAAAATGTTTAAATTTGTTATAATAATAAGTTGTTATTTGCTTTTTGCAATTAGTTAGCATAAAATAAATTTTTTATTTTATATAATAAAAATAAATTTAAAACGTAGTTATAACTTTGTTTTTTTAAAATTTTAAATAATTTTATAAATTATAAGTCTAGCTAAATAGTTAATATTTATATAAAAAACTTTTTTTTTTTAAAAAATATTTTGTTTTTTATTTTAAAGTTAATTAGTTTGCGCTTTTTGTTAGCTTATAATTTTTATTGTTTTTAAGCTGCTTTTGCTAATATATATGTTATTTTTTAAACCTTTTATATTTGTTTTATTAGTTTTAGTGCTAGCTTTTGCAGCAGCATACTAGTTTTTTTGTTTAAAAGTTTTGTTAATAATAAATTACGTATATTAGTTTTTAAAGCTATTTTTAAAAAAGTTATATTTAATAATAAATACTACAATAAATTATAAACAAAATTTAACGCTAATAAATAAAAGCTTTAATTATTTTAGTATTTATTAATATAAAATTATAATTGTTAGTTAAATTTTTAATTAATAAACTTAATTGTTTTTTATGTTTAAAAATAATAAGCGTTACTATTATAGTGTTTTATTTTAATTAACTTATTAATTTTTTTTATAAAATTTAATATAAAAAGCTTTACGTTATTTAATAATTAATAGTTTAACATGCTAAAAAATTAATATAAAAAACAATACTATTATGTTATTACTGTTTTTGTTATATTAAATTTTTTATTTAAAAGTACAGCTAGCAAACAGCTAAACTTGTTTATAAAAGCTTAAATATAATTATAGCTTTAGCAATTTTTTAGCATATTTTTTTTGTTTATTATTATTTGTTTTTATATTATTTGTAATATTAATATTAAATATAATAGTTTAAATGTTTTATTTTAAAATATTTTATTTTTTTAACAATTATAATAGTTGTGCATATATTTTTTAATATTTTGTTTTAAATAAAGCTAATAAAAATTTTGTTTAATTGTTTTAATTGTTTTGTTTTAGTTTAAATAAACAGTAATTTTAAAATAATATAACTTTTTAATTAAAGCTGTTTGCAAAAAAATAATATTATTTAAAATAGTTTTAAGCATTTATAACTAATAATTTTTATAGCCTAACTTTTAAGCTTTGTTTTTTTTTTTAATTAGTTTTATTAGTTTAGTTTTTTTAAATGCTACTTTATTGCTTTTTATAGCAGCTATTAATTTTTTTATAGCTTAAAGTTTAATTATAATTAAAATATATTTTTTAGTTTTTTATGCTTTTATTATAAATAATTTAATTATTTTTTTAAATAAAGCATTAATTATTATATTTTTTTTTTTAAGTTTATATTAAAAAATAATATTAAAGTTTGTTAAAAAATTAGCTTATTAAACTTAGCGTATTAAAAGCATACGTTTAATTAAAAAATATAAAAAAGCTTAATAATTAATAATAATAAAAAATTTTTGTTTTAAAAGCTTTAAATAATAATGCTTTAAAGTTTATATTATAGCTAACATTTTTTTGTTTTATATAAAATAAGCTTTTTTTAATACAGTTATTGTTTTAAAAAAATATTTTACAAGTTTTTATTTTTTGTTTTTTTATTGCTGCTAAATAACTTTGCTAATAACGTTTTTTAATACGTTAGTTTTTATTTAAATAAGTTGCTTTAAGCAAAAAAATGCTAATATTAATGTTTAGCATGCTAATTGCTTTATAGCTTTAAAAGCGTTTTTTTTAAATAATTAGTTTAATAATTCTGCAATATTACTAGCGTAATAAATAAATATATAAATAAAGTTATATAGTTTTAAAAAAAATTAAACTGCTTTAACTTTATTAAAGTTTTTAAACTTCTAGTTTATAATAGCTTTAATTTTTGCTAAATTAATTTAAATACTAACTTTAGCTTTTATAATAATGCTTAAATAATTTATTATAATAACGTTAAATTAAAATTTCTTAATATTTTTTTATAATTAAACTTTATATAAATAATAAATAATTTTTTTATATTGCTTTTAATGCTTTTTTTTTAGTTTTAAATATATTAATATATTATTAATATATATATTAATAAATTTGTTTAATAGTTTTTATAATTAAGTATTAATAAAAAATTGCTATTAAGCTAAACTTATTTTAAAGCTAAAAAAAAAAACTTTTTATTAAAAAACTTTTTGTTAAATATAAAAAATTATAAAATATTAAAAGTTAATTAATATATATAGCTAATAAAAAGCTTTAATAACGTTAAGTTTAAAGTATTGTTTTATATTTTAGCAGTTATAAATAATACTGTTTAAATCTAAATTTAAAACTACTTTATTTTTTAAATATTAATTTTGCTAGCAATAATTAATATAAAACCTTTGCTTTTGCAAATTGTAATAAACGGGTCTTATCCCTAGTACTAGTAAGCCTTCCATATAGATCGGTTCACTTATAGGTGTGAATTGTTGTTTAGTCTGTATAACTAGGGGGGGTAACGCTCAGTAAAATATGCTACAAAAAATATTGTATAAAGGTAGGACAAATAATTGTTAAAAGGTTAACTTTTTTATAATATATTCTAAAAATTAAACTATAAGTGTTATAATTTAGGTGCACTACTAACTAAACTATTAATTAGAGTGTGTTTTCTTTAATTCTGTTTACCCATATTATTATAATCTATCTAAGTATGCTTTATACACTATTTTTTGCTTTTACAAGCTTTAGTTTTATATAAAACTTATTATACGAAATATATATTATATTATATTTAACTTTAAAAGACTTCCCAAACGTAACAATTTTAAAGCTTTTATTTAAAAGTTATTTATAATATATAACTACTATAGCTTTAAAACAACCGGCTCGCTTTATTTTTTTTATAAAACTTTTATATACAAGTTATTTACAAAATAGTAACAAAACATTTTTAAATAATAATAAAAGCTAAAAGCTTTTAAATCTTTTTAATACTAACATAATAAAACCAGAAAAAACTTTTATTTAATTATTTTAATAGCAAAATATTTAATTAACTACTAAGTTTAACGAACTAAAAAAACAATTAAAGCAAAAAAAGCAGTTTATATTAGATTTATATAAACTGCGTTTTAAAAAAGTACGTAAAATAATTACGAAAAAAAAAAAAAAAAAAAAAGTTTTAAGAATTAAAAAATCGGAAAATTTAAAAAACTTTAACAATTTAAACTTTTTTTATTAAACCTTTTATTATACTACTTTTTCTAATTAACAACTTAACTTTAGCTACTATATTAAAAATAACCTTTTTAATTTAAAGCTACTTATATTATTATTTTTATTATTATTTTTATTTTTTAGTTAAAAAAAGTATTTTTAAAACCAAGCTAAACGCAAATTTTATTTGCAACGTTATTAAAACAAGCATAATAATAAGTTTAATAGCAATACAAACTTAAACAAGCTATTTAAATTTAAATACTTTTTATTTAAAATAAATTTTATTTATAACAAATAAGTTAAATAAATTTAAAAGCTAAACTTTATATTTATTAGCTTAATATACAAGTTTTAATGTTATTTTAAACGTATTTTATATGTATATAATAAAATAAATTAAGCTTATAAAAACTAATATTATAGCTTTATTTAAAGCTTAAACAGCAAAAACTAGCATTAATATAAATATAATTAAAATGTATTTTTTGCATAAACTAAAACTTTTATTTGCTAGTTAGCTTTTTTAAAAGCTAATATTAGCAGCAAATTAAAAACGGCCAAGCAGCTATTTAATTAAGACTTTAAAACTTTTAACTATTATTTTATTTAAATCGAAAACTAAAAAAGCAAACAAACCAATTTTAAAAAAGCTATACTATACTATTAAAAGCTTTTTATTACGTTTTAAAATAAAATACTTAGTTATTTTAACTTTTTATTTATTAAAAAAATTAATATAATAAATGCGGCTATATAACGTTAAAAAATAATAAAACTAACTAAAAAAAATTAGAACTAAAAAAATTTTAAACAGTTTAAATCTTAAACTAACTTTAAATTAAACAAAAGCTTTTAATAATACTAATACCTAAATAAAAAAAATTATTATTGCTAAAGCTAAAAACATGTTAATATAATTAAAAAGCGTAATAGCTATTATATTAATAATAACTAAAAAAGTTTTAACTAAAACAGCATTAATAACAAATATAAGCGTTGTATTATAAAAAAATCCTTATTAAATAATAATAGCTTTTATTTTTTAATAAAATATGCTTGCAATAATAACAACTTGCATAAAAACTATAAGTTAGCTATAAAAAGTATAAAATGCTTTAATTATAACTAAATAAAGCATATAAGTTATAACTGCTTACAACCTTAAAAAGCTAAAAAGCGAAAAATTTAAAAAATTTAAACTATTTATAACTTAAATAAATACTGTTTTAAAAACAATAATAATGCTAACTATACTTAATTTAAATTTTTATTAAAAAGCTATGCAAATAATAGCTAAAAAAAAAACAAATAAGCTTAATTTTTAAAAATGTTAAATTTAAATTTAGTTAATAGCTTTATATTTTAATTTTGCAACATTTTTATACTTTTTGCAATATTTATATTATATTTTTTAAAAAACTTTTTATTTAAACTTATACTAATTTAAATTTATATGCTAAATATAATTACGTTAGTTATACTTTTGCCTTTTATTATAAATTAAAAAAAGCTTTTTTTTGTACTTATTTTTTACAATATATTGCTAATAGCACTTTTTTTATTTATAGCGCTTATTAAATTCTTTATAAATTAATTAACAGCTGCAAAATTATTCAAAAATTCTGTTACGCTTATATTATTATTAACAAAAATAACAAATTTAAAAGTAGTTTTGTTTTATTATTTTAGTTAACTTTAAAAAATTAAAATATTATATTAAACTTAAGCTTTAATTAATAGTATTTTAAACTACAGTTAAAACATTTTAAACTAATAACAGCTTTTTAATTTGCAAAAGCTTATTGCAATTAAAAGTTTTGTTAAATAATTATTTAATTGCTTAAACTTATATAACTTAAAAAAATAAAGTTATTTTTAACTTAGTTAAAACTTAAAAAAATTCTAGCTAAATTTTATAACTTAGCTAATTTTTTTAATAATAATAAAGCTAGCTTACTTTTTTATTTTAAATGTAATAATTTTATAATAAACTTGTAAAACAATACTATAATTTTTTATTATTTTATATATTTTTTAGCACAAAATAAGCTAACAGCTTTATAAATTTAGCTTAATAAAATATTAAAAAGTAAAAAAATATGCAAATTTAAAAGCTTTGCTAACGCTTTAATTTTTTTTATACTTAAAAAAAATAAAGGCTTACGCTTATATATTAATTATAAAAAACTTAATAAAGTTATAATAAAAAATTGTTTTACCTTTTTTTTTATTTTAAAAATGTTAAATAAGCTGTTTTATATTAAAATCTTTATTAAAATCGATTTTAAAAACGCTTATTATTATATACAAATTAAAAAAAAAAACAAATAAAAAACAGCTTTTTATATTAAATATAATTATTACAAATTTTTTGTTATACTTATAAGTTTATATAATGCTTTTACTACTTTTTAAAATTATATACAAAAAACATTTAACAATATTTTAAATATTTTTTATTTTGCATATATAAATAATATATTTATATTTTTAATAAACAAAAAGTTTTATATAAAACATATATAAAACGTTATTTAAAAACTATAAAAAGTAAAACTATATGCTAAACTTTTTAAATGCTAGTTTTATTAAAAAAAACTTAACTTTTTAAAATATATTATATTTAGCAAAAAAATCAAAATAAATTTTAGCTATATTAATATTATTTAAAACTAGCTACTTTTTTATTTTTATTATAAGCTATAAAAATTTTTAAAGTTTTATAACTTTTATTGCCGCTTTATTAAAAAATATTTTTAAGTTATAGCTTTACTAATTAAATATTTAAAACAAAGCGCAATTAAAACAAAAAAAAGTTAAATTTTATTAAATAGTTTAATATATACAGCTTTTAATAAGCTAAAAAACTTATTTAAAAAAGCTATTTTTTTTATACATTTTAACTTTAAAAAGTAAATATTAATAAAAACTAATTTTTTTAAAATAGCGCTAACAAAAACATTATTACAAAAAAATAATTAAAAATAATAGCAACTTGTTTTGTTTTACTTTTGCATGTTTAATAATATAAAAACAAAATATAATGTTTTTAATTAAAAAATGCTTGCTATTATAAAATGCTTTAAGCATTAGCAGCACTATTTATAAAAAAACAAATTATTTATTAAAGTTTTAATTAATTATATTAATTTGTAAGCTTTTATAAAAACGTTTAAATTAAATAGCAAACAAGCTTAATAATATATATATTTAGCTTTTTTTAACTTTATTATTAAATATAAAAAAAGCAAGCAAAATAAGGCTAATATATTTTTGCGCCGCTTTAATTATATAGCTTATAAAGCTTAAAATGCTAATTTATTTTTTTTGTTAAAACAGAAAATTAAAATAATTAATGCTAAAATAAAAAATTATATTTTTAAAACTTTTGCAAAAAAAATTTTTGTTATTAAATCGGCTGCAAAACGTACTATTTTTATATAAACAGTTATATGTTATTGCATACATATAGCTGCAAATAATAAAAACTTTTAAAACTTAAAAATTTAATAAAGTCTATAAAACTTAATTTTTTAAATTTAAAAAAAAAATTTTAAATATTGTTAACTATATAAACAACTTTTAAATAAACAGCTTATAAAGCTTTAATAGTTTATTAAAAAATTTTTATTGCAATATAAAAACAAAGCTTACATTTTTTTTAAAAAATCAGTTTATTTTTAATTTATTAAATTATATTATAATAATTTTATAACTAAACATTTTAGTTAAAATTGTATACTAAAACTATTATAGCAAAAATTTTATTAGCAAACTATAAAAACAAATGTTTGCAACTATATAATTAAATACGTTATTTGTTTTAAATTTAAAGCAAAACACTACCAAAAATATAATGCTTTAAATACTTTTTTAATATTTATTAGCCTTATAAAAAAATTATTTATAAACTTTATTATTAAGTTATTTAAAACATTTTATTATAAAATTATTATTAACATAATATTTGTAATAATTAACCGATTTATTAAACTTATACACTTATTTTTTATTAATATTACTATTATTACTACTTAGCTAGCAGTTTTATTTTATAAAAAAATAAAATGTTGTTTTAAAGCCTTTATAAATATAGTTTTTAACAAAAATCTTATTTTTATTAGTTAGTTTTAATTAGATTTATACTACTACTTTAAAATCAAAAAAAAACTTTTAACTATATTTTATTTTCAAACTAATAGCTAAACTAAAAAAATAAACCAAATTATAAAAAGCTACTTTTAATGCTTTGTTAATAATAAACAAACTAATTAGTTTTAGCTACTGCTGCAAGCTTTTTTTGCAATAAATATAGCTATTAATAACATTATTAAAAAGTTGCTTTTTAAAGCATTATATAAATATATTTTAAAATTTAAACTTTTTGTTAAAAACAACTTTATTTTAAAAAAAGTATTATTAATATAAAACTAGCTATACAAATTAAAAACTATTTATAACAAATTAACAAATTAATAACGCAATGCAATTAAAAAATATATAAAAAACTATAACGCTAAACATACTTTTAAAAGTTTTCGTATTAAAAAATTAATAGCTTTATTAACTTAAAACCTTAAGTTTTAAAATTACAAGTTAGCTTTTAAATTTATTAAACTTTTTAAAATCCTAAAAACAATTAAATTACAAACGTATTATTTAACATTTTTATATTAATATAGTCGAATTTATAACATATTTTTTATATAGTTATTAAAACTTTAAACAGTTAAAACTTTAAACATTTTACTTATGCTTGCATTAAAAAATGCTAAAAACAAATAAAAAATAAAAAATATAATAAAAAAAATAATATATTAAAATAAACTATATTATAAAATTAAATAAAAAAGCTAGCTAAATAAATATAATTAGTAAATATTAGCTACTAACATTATTATTTTTATACTTATTAAAAAATTTGAAAAACAACAAAGTTATAAAAAAAAATAATAAAAATTAAAGCTATTTAAGCCGGCGTTTTTAGCACAAAAAAACCTTAAAGCTAAATTAATTAATTTTTAATAAACTTTTAAAATATTGGTTTTAAAAAACGCTAGCAAAACTTAAAATTTTAGCGTAATAAAAATTAAACTTATTATTTTAAACTTTAAAAATGTTTGCGTTTTATTAATAAGCTATATGTTAATTAAACCTAACTTTATTTAATATTAAATTCAAATATATTATTATGCTTTAACTTATTATTATAAGCGTTTTAAAATACGTTATTAATATTAGTTTTAATAAAATTTTCGATTTTTTTAGCAAATTATTTTACCGCCAAATATTAAGCAGTATAACTAGTATTTAAAAGCTAAAAACGCAATATAGTTGTTTAATAATACTAAATACATTATTTTATAATTTAAGCAAGTTAGCTTTAAATATAAAACAAAAACTATAATAACTATTAATAGCGCTAGCAACAATAAAAAAAATAAATAAACGTACTAAACAGCGTTATTTAGCCGCATATACTTTATAAGCTAAAAAATGCTTTTAATTATACTTAAGTTAGCAAAATAAAATAAATAAAATAAATAGAAATATAATTACTTTGCTATTTTTAATTTTATTAATTATATTATACGCAGCTTAATAAACTATAAAAAAATAGTAAAAACTTTAGAAAAGCTAAAATTAGGCAGCCGCAATTTTTTTGCAATAAACTTTTAAACTTGCTTAAAAAACATTAGCATTTATATTAGTTTTAACTAGCAAAACAAAGTTATTATTGTTAGCGCAACAAACTTAAAACATATATTTGCTTTATTTAAAAAGCTTTAACATTTAAACAGCTTTAAATTACATTATAAAAAAAATTTAAATTATAAGCAGCAATTTATATAAAAAAATAATATAAAACAACTTACAGTTTAATAAGTTTTATAGCTTTTATTACAGCTAATGCAAAAAAACAAAGTTGTTTTTTCGTATGTATATAAAACTTTTAAAAGCAAGCTAGCCTAAAGCTAAAACGTATACGCTGCAGCGCTTTAATATTAACAATATATAAAAAAACTAATTACATAAAAAAGCTCTTTGCAACAGCTAAATTTATGCTAGTGCGCCTAACAAATCTAACAGCGTTAACAACAAAAAAGCATAATAAAAAAATAATAAATAATAAAAGCAGTAATTTAAATAAAAAAAATAAATAAATAAAGTTTAAAAAAAATTGAAATAAAAGTGTAATTAGCAACAACTAAAACTAAAACTAACAAGAAATGCTAGCAACAGCTAAAAAAAAAAAAAAAAAATATAACAGGCTATATATTTTGTTTTCAAATTAGCTTGCTAAATAATTTGCGTTTAAAGCAATATGTTATTGCAAGCTTAAGTATTTAGAAATTATTTAAAATGCGCAAAATTTTTCTATTAGCTAAAAATTTCTATTGTTTATATTAGTTTTTTTATTGTTTATACCTATTTTTTACTAATTCTAATTAATTTCTAGCTTTTAATTTTATATTATACTTTGTTATAATTTTATTTTTAATTACACTAGTACTACTTATAACAACATTTAGCTTTATACTTAGGTTAAAATAACTTATTACAAAAAAAAAAAATAATTGTTATAATTTAGGTGCACTATTAACTAAACTACTAATTAAAATGTGTTTTTTCTGATTTTGTTTACTTATATTACTATAATTTATTTAGGTGTGCTTTACACACTATTTTTTGCTTTTACAAGCTTTAGTTTTGTATAAAACCTATTATACGGAATATATATTATATTGTACTTAACCTTAAGAGATTTCCTAAACGTAATAATAAGCTTAGATTAAACAGTAAAATAAAGAAAAACTAATGTTAATTACAAAAAAAGCTTTTTACGTTTTTATAATATTTCTTTTTTTTATATATTTTTTAAATAATAATAAATAGAAACCTATTTTAACTATTTTAAATAGCAATAAATAGAAACCTATTTTAACTATTTTAGATAATAATAAATAAAAACTTATTTTAATTATTCATTACGTAACTTTTGCGCTTATAATTAGCTATAGCTTGTTTTCTGGTTTAGCCCTTTATTTGGTTTATATTTACGCTAAATCTTTTTTTAAGCCGTTTTTTTGCTAGTTTGTAACATTATTCTTTTTTTTTTAGAATTATTATTTTTAATAATAAATAATAAATGTTTATATTTTTTGTATAATTTTTTTTTTTTTGCTTTATTTTTTATTATAGCTAATTGTATAAAAAAACGTTGCAAAAAATTATTGTTTAACAAAAAACTTGCAAAACATAATTTTTTTTTTTTTGCTGTTATTTTTTGCGCTTTTGTTATTATGTTTTTTTTATGCTTTTATTACTAACAATATAAATTTAAATACTTTTTTATCAAATTTAAATTAAGTTGTTATTTTGTTTATATTTGCAATATCTGCTTTTAATATAATGTTAAAGGTTTATTTGTTAAACAGCTTAATAAAATTGTTATATAATATAAATTGCTAAAAAAAAAATTAAAAGTTTTTAAAAAAGCTGCTAAATTAGCGCTTGCTTATATATATTATTTTTATAAACAAAAGAAAATGTAGTATAATAAAATAATAAAAGTTATAGCTTATAATATTGTAGATTTAAAAAAGTTTGAGTTTTTTAAAAAACATAAGCGCAAAAAAAAAAATTGTTAAATTAATAAAACTACTGCTTTTATAGCTGCTTTATTTATTTTTAACTAAAACATATTTAACTTTTTTTTTGCTTAGAAAATAAACTTTGCTTTTTTAGCTTTAGTTAATTAAAGTGCTATTAATAAAATGTTATAACTGTTTATATTATATATTGCAAATGCTTTTTAAGTTTTTAAATATTTTTTGTATATAAATATCTTATTTATTTAATTAAATATTTTATAATGCATTTTTTTTAACGTAAATTTAATACTTTTTTTACTTTATATTTTGTTTAGTTTTTTTTTATTTCGATAAACGTTTTTAGCATAATGTTATTTAGTGCTTTTTTTAATAATAAAATATAAAAAATTAAATATATTTTTATTTTGTAAAATAATAATAATTAATAATTAGTTTTTAAAATAACTTTTTTAATTTTAAATAGTTTAATTTGTTTAAAATTTAGTTTGTTATTAAATTGTTTAGTTTTAATGTTTTTTTTTAAAAAATATATTTTATTTTTTTTTTTTTAAAGTTAGCTTTAATAACTTTAATTTATTATAATATGCTTTTATATGTTGCTAAATAAATGTTAAATTATTTTTAAGTTTTTGTTATATTTTAATAAGCTTGTTTGCTTGTTTTTTTGTTATTAGCGCTGTTGTTTTTAAAATCTATATTTAATTGTTTTTTAAATTAAACTTATAGTTTGCTTTAAATAGTAATATTTTTATGTTTTTATTGCTTAAGCTGTTATATATAAATTTTGCTAAAAATAACAATTTAATTTAGTTATTTTGTTATTTATTAAAATAATATTATAAATATTGTTTTAACGTTTAGTTTAATTTTTCGGTTTGTTTATTTGTTTATAAATAATAAGCTATAAATAGCTAATGCTTAATTTTTAAAGCTTTTATTAAAAATTGCTAATATTTAAAAGCTATAATAATGTTTTTATTTATAATAGCTTTTTTTAAAATGTTATATTTATTAAAAACATGTTATAATATTGTATACGCAAGTTTTTTTGCCATATTTAATTTTTTATATAATACAAAATGTTTATACTTTATAAGTTTGTTTATAATAATTAAAATTAAATTATATTTAACTTTTGTTATTAGTTTTTTTAATTTTAATAGTTTAACAATAAAATTAAATAATATAACTTTTTATGCTTTATTAAATATTTTAATAAGCTGCAATAGTTTATAAGGCTTATATTTTGCTACTTTTGCCTTTTTGTAAAAGTTATACTTTTTGTATATTGCTTTAAAAATTTAATTTTGATTTTGTATTACAAAGTTATATTTAAATTTTTTATAAGTTTTATAAAATTTTTAATGTTTATATAATAATGTTTTATAAAAATGCTGAGCAAATTTTTTTTATAAATTATTAAGTATTGCTATTTTTATTTTATATTTAAGCTATTTATTTTTGTTAATTAAGCTTAGTATTGTATTTAGTGCTAAATATAGTACTGCTTTTTTAATTTGTTTTGTTTATTAATTATTAAGTAACTGCTTTATATATATTAATATTAAAACAAAAGTTTTTTTAAGTTTTTTTTAAAATAGTATTTAACTTTTTTTTAGTTAATCTGTTTTATGTTTGTTTTTTTAGCTTAGAATATCTGTTTTTTAATTTTTTTTGCTTTTAATATAAATAATTTTAAAATTAAATTGCAACAAAAATTTTGCTTATTTAACTTATTATTTGTTTAAAACCTTAGTTGTTATAAATAAAGTTAAGTTCTTATAGTTTAAAAAAACCTTAACTAGTACTAAAGTTTTATTTAAATAATGTTTTTATTTTTTAAATGCTTAAACTATAGCTATAAGCTTTTTGTTTAATATTTAATAATTTATTGCTAGTTTTAAAAATTTTTTTAAAAAAAATGCTACTAGATATAGTTTTTTGTTTTTATTTTATTGTTTTAATTATTTGTTTATTGCTATATTATATGCGTTAACTTCAATTTTAAATTTTTTGTCTAAATTTAGTAATTGTATTACTAGTTTTATAAAAATTGCTTTTTTAATTTATTTAAACGCTTTTTGTTTTTTTGCTTTTTATTTAAATACTGCGTTTTTTTTTGTAAAGTTTATAAATAGTGCTGCATATTTTTTAAATTTTGCAACTAAAAGTTGTACGTAGTTAATAAATCTTATAAACGATTTTTTATTTTTAATATTGTTTAATATAAGCTATTTTTTTATTGTTTTAATTTTAGATTTTTAAATTTTTATTTTGTTTAAAGTTATAATAAATTTTAAAAAGTTTATTTTTTGCATATAAAACTTGCTTTTATTTAAATAAACTTTTAGTTTAGCATTTTATAATGCTTTAAATATTTTTTTTATATATTTTTTATGTTTTTTTAAGGTTTTTAAATAAATTAAAATATTGTTTAAATAAACTATTATAATTTAATTTAAATAGTTTTATAATACATTTGTAATTATTTTTTAAAAACTTGTTAATATATTAATAAGCTTAAATAACATTACTTAATACTTATATAATTTATAAAGTATTTTAAATGCTGTTTTTTATTTGTTTTTTTTAGCTATTTGTATTTAATAGTAAGCGTTTAACAAATTTAACGCTATAAACTATTTTGCTTTATAAAATTGATTTTTTAAATTGTTAATTTATAGTATTAGTTTTGCAAATTTTTGCGTTATAAAGTTTTTATAGCAATAATTAATTATTAATTTTTATTTTAGTTTTCTGTTTTTTTTTGTTTTTTTTAATACTTATAAAATTAGGTATTTTGTTAAAAATTGTAATAGTTAAATAAATCCCTTTTTTAGATTTTTTTTTAAGTACTAATTTAGCTTTTTTAGCTAATTTTAACTTATTTTATATATTAAAAAATGTTTTAAATATTGTTTTTTTTTTAAAAGTATATAATAATTTTATTTGTTATGTTTTAATAATTTTGTTTTTTTTAGTTGCTTAAACAAGTTAGCAAACTTTGCGTACTTTTTTAGTATGTTATTTTTTTGTTTTGCTTTTAGTTTTTTAATTACTAAATATATTGCTATGCTTTTTTTAAATTTGCTTAACGCCTTTTTTAGCTTATTAAAAGCTAAATTTCTTTTTAACGTATTTTATTAAAGCTGGCTAGTGCTTTAATTTATTTTAAAATTGCTTTTTTTTAACTAAAGTATTTTTAAAATTGTATTAAAACTGTACGTATTAATAATATTAAGCATAAGCTTTTTTTTATAACTATAAATATTAAAAAAAAGTTTTATAATTTTTTATTTAATTATGCTATTGTTATAAATATTAAGATTTTTATTAACTGTTATAAATAAATAAAAGTTATTTTTAAACTTTGTTAATATTTCTGTTTTTTAAATAAATTGTAAAAAAATAAAATCTTATAAAGCTTTTATATTAAATAAAACTTTTATTTGCTTTTTTTAATAACTTATGTTTATTAATATTTATATTTTTATATATATATTTGCTGCATACAAAAACCTTTTAATTAATTAAAACAGTTGTTAGTTTATGCCAACTATTTATTATTGTTTTTTGTTTTTTAGGCTTTTTATTATCGGTTTTTACTTTTGTTTTTATTATTTTTATTATTTTAAGCCAACATTTTAAATATTGTATTAAAAAATATTGCTGCTTATTGTTTTAAGTTTTTTTTTGTTTGTATAAATAACTTTTTTTTTTTTTTAAAAATAAGTTGTTATATATTAGCTTTAGCTTTAGCTTTTTGTTTAATTTAATAAATTTCCAACTTTTTTATTGCATATACTTAACATTAGTTATAAATATATAATTTTAATTTTTTTTTATAATTAATATATTTTTAAGTTTGTTTTAGATTTTTTTTAAAAATAGCATATTTATTTAAGTTTTAATGTTTAAGTAACAAATGTTTAACTTTATTAATTTTATATAGTTTTTTTATTAAGTTTTTATTAATTTATTATAAAAACTATTAGTTTTATATTTTGTTTACTATATAAATATAATATTAATATATTATATAGCATATTTAAAAAATTTTGTAATATATTTCATGCTTTAGCAACAGCTGATTTTTATTTAGCATTATTATTTTGTTATATTAATAACTTATTGCTATAAGTTGTGCTATCGTTTTTAAGTTATTAATAATATTAGTTTTTATTTTTATTAACAGTTTTAATTCTTTTATTTTTTAAATTTTTGCTAATTTTAGCTAACGTATACTTATCGGTTCTTTTTATAATACTTTATAAATAGTTTTAAAATTTTGTTTTTGTTTTATTAAGTTATTTTTAATAGTTTAATAACGCGTGTTTTTTTGTTAAATTAATTTTGCTACAGCATTTTTAAGCCATTTTAAGTTATTTTAATAATTATATTATTTATATTTGTAATTTTTTTTTGCTAAACATTATTTACTTTTTAGCCAATTGTTGTTTATAAAGTTGTTATTAATATTTATAGTTTTGTAAATAAAAGTTATAATTTTGTGCTTTTTTTTTTTTTTAATAATTTATTTATTTATATAAATATAACAATTATTACTGTTTTTTTAATAAAAATATTTTATGTTTTATACGTATATAAATTTTTTTATATATAAGTATATTTTACATTTTTAATATAATTCTAAACATGTTTTACATTTTTTAATATATTTTATTTGTTATTGTTGCTTAATAATTTATTTTGTTTAAATTTTTATTATAAATATCTGCGTTAGTTTAAAATGCTTTTTGTTTTATAACTGTTTAAGCTTTTTATACTTTTTTATATAATGCTTTTTTTGTTTACAATTAAAACATTTAATTTAGTTTTGTTTTTTTTTTTAAAAGCTTTATAATAGTTACAGCTTTAAATTTTATTAGTTTTAAATATGTTTTTATTACTGTTGTTTATATCTTTCAAGTTTATTTTATATTAGCTATAAAATTTGATTTTTGTTTTTTTTTTGTTATTATTTTTTAAACAATTGATTATTAATTTTAATTGCTTTAGCTATATACTTTTTAAAGTTTTTTAGTTAGTTATTTTTATAAAGTTTATTTTAAACTAAATTTTTTAACTTTTTGCAAAAGATTATTATTAAAATGTTGTTATCGTTTTATAAGGTTTATAATATTAATTTGTAAAACTTTGCTACATATTTATATGCTAATTTAGTTTGCTTAATTTTTAGCAGCTGTTGTTTAGCTTGCTGTTTTTTTTTTAGATTTTTATATATGTTTGTTAAAACTTTAGCAAATCCGTTTATATTTTTAAACATATTTTTAGTTTTAACGCTTTAATTGTTTTTTTTTGTTTTTATATACTTTTTTATTTATAGTTCAAACTATTTTAGCGCACTTTTTGCTAAAAATTTTACTGCACAAAAAACTTTTTTTTTTTTTTTTTAAAAATCTTTTTTGTAATGCTTTATATAAGCTTTAACCTAAGTTAAAAATTTTTTAAAATCTTTTTAAAATCTTTTAAACTTGTTTAGTTTGTTAAGTTTGTATTATTTAACTTTAAATGCATTACTAAGCTAATTTTTTAGTTGCTAATTTATATGTTGTATATTAATAATTTGTTTATTAAAATGCTAATTTGTTAATTTAAATTAATTGATTTTTGTTTGTAGCTAATTTAAAGCAAAAGTTATTGCTTTTAAAGTTAAGTTTATAAGTTCTGCTATTTTGTTTTGCACTTTTATACAATATTATATAATATTTAAAAAAGTCAACTGTTTAAAATATAACAAACAAGTCCTATTTTTAGTATTAGTAAGCTTTTTATATAAATCGGTTTATTTATAAATATAAATTGTTGTTTAGTTTGTATAATTAAAAAAGATAACGCTTAATAAAATGTGCTACAAAAAATATTGTATAAAAATAAAACAAATAATTATTAAAAAGTTAATTTTTTTATAGTGTATTTTAAAAACTAAATTATAAGCTTAAATTAAACAGTAAAGTAAAAAAAAACTAATATTAATTATAAAAAAAACTTTTTACGTTTTTATAATATTTTTTTTTTTTATATATTTTTTGGATAGCAATAAATAAAAACTTATTTTAATTATTTTAAATAACAATAAATAAAAACCTATTTTAATTATCTATTATGTAACCCCTGCGCCCATAATTAGCTGTAGCTTGTCTCCTAGTCCAGCCCTTTATCTAGTCCATGTCCGCGCTAGGTCTTCCTTTTAGGCCGTCTTCCCGTTGGTTCATAACACAAATGCAGCTTAAAAGCAAATAAAATTAGCGCTACGTTTATTTTTATAGCTAGTTTAATTAAATCTATTTTTAGCAGCTAATTTATTACTTTTTTTTTAAAAAATAAATATTAAATTAAAGTTTAATATTTTAAAAGCTTACTGTTTTATATTTTTTTATTAAATTTAAAAACTATATTGTGTTTTAGTTATAATAAAAGCAAAATGTTTGCTTTTTTTTTAAAAAAAAAACTTTTTAAATATGCTAATAGTTTTAAAAAAAAACGTTAAATTAAAACTATATGCTTAAAATTTTTGTTTATAAAAAACAGTATACGCTTTTTATTATATGTTTTTTAAAGCTTAACCGCTTTTATGTTTATAGTTTTTTTATTTTTAAATAATTTTATAAACTTAATAAATATTAGTTTAATTAGCATTTTTAGCACTAGCTTAGCTTATTGTTAACAGTTTAAATTATTTTTAACTTGCTTTATAATTTTTTAAATTATAGCCCGGTTTTTTATTTTTTTTGCGCTTATTATAATAGCAACTAACTTTTTTTTTTTTTGCTTTTTAAAATATGCAATACTTTTTTTTTAAAGCTTAATTTTATTAATTTGCGTTTTATTAAACATTAAAATTAATTTAACGTTTAATTTTGCTTAATAATTAAATTTAAATAGCTAAAAAATACTTTGTTAATATAAATTAATTTTTAAGCTATATTAAATATTATTTTTTGCAATTTAAAAAAAAGTTATGCTTAACAAGCTAATTTATACTAATTATAACTTTATAACTTATATTTGTTATTTAAAACACTTGGTTTTTAAAATAATAGTTATTGATTTTTAAAATAGCTATTAAATACTTTTTTATTAAGCTTGCAGTTTTTTTATAGTAGTTAAACAAAAGTATTAGTTAGTTTAAATAAATTATTTATATATTAAGTTATTATTTAACTTGTTTAGCTAATTTTTTGCTTATTAATAAATTTGTTTATACTTTAATATTATATAACGCAATAATTTTTATTTTAAAGTTACTTATTTATAATTATATTTTTTAATTAAATAATATTAACTTTTTTTAGCTATTTATTTTAGCTAATAAAAAAAATAAAACTATTAAAAAAAATTTTAATAGTTTTGCTAGTTTTTTAAATTATTTAAACTAAATAAATTATTATTTGCTTTTTTTTTAACTAGCTAAACTTTGTTTATATTTGCTTGCTTTTTAAAACAGTTAGCTATTTTATATTTTAGTTTGCTATATTTAAAACATATATTATTATTTTAATAAACCTTTTTTTTTTTTTTATTAATTAACGCTTGCTACAAAATTTTTGCAGCTAAATTGCTAGCTTTAGCTTTAGCTTTACAGTTAGCGCTAATTTTTTAACGTTATTAAAAAACGTATTTATAATTAAATATAGCTTTAGCTATTTTATTATAAAAACGTTTATAAATTATGTTTAAATTAATATTAGCTTTAAAAATTTTGCTGCTTAAGTTTATATTAATATAGCTTTAAAAAATTTAAAGCTATTTGCTTTTAAGCAGCTTAAACTTTTAAGCAAAGCTGTTAAACTAAACAATAAATTAATAAATATTATTATTTTTATTAAGCTTAAAACAAAAAATCTTTAGTTTTTTATAAGCTAAAACAGTTTAATTTAAATTATAATAAACTGTTTTTAAAGTTTAAATTAATTTAGCAAGTTTATTAAATAAACGCTTAATAAAACAAAATTAAGTTTTAATAAATCTTTTAATATTTTTTTTTAATAAAAATATTATATAGCGCATATAGCTTTATTTAATATAAAAAATAATAAAGTTTTTTTTTAACTTGTTAGCTAGTTTTTTAAGCTAATTATTAAAAAAGTTTTTGTTGTTTATAAACTTATTTAAGTTTGCTTTTTAAATCTTTGCTTTTTTTTTGTAGTTTTTGCTAGCTACGTTAATTAAGTAGCTAATAAGTTTAAACATTTTTTATGCGGCTATGTTTATAAATCTAAAGCTAATGCTGTTAAAAGCGCTACTTTTAATACTTTTGCACTATTGTTTACTTAATAAAAATATATTAACTTAGTATTAAATTTAAGCTTACAACTGCTTAATTAGCTAATAAAAACGTTAAATTTTATTTTAATTATTTTTAGCTATAATTTTTAGTGTAAATATTACTTGTTTTTTTTTTAGTTTAAAAGCGTTTAAAAAAGCTTTTGTTTTTTGTTTTTTTTTTTTTTGATCAACTAAATTAATATATTAATAGTTAAGTCTTTTAATAGCGTACTTTTTAGCGTTATATATAATTACAGTTTTGCAAATTTTTTTAAGTTTATAATAAGCACTAAAAAAAGTTTTTCGAAATAATATATAGTTATATTAAATAGTTGCATTTGTTTTTTAATAATTGTATGCTAACTAAAAAAAAAAAGTAATGTTTTTATATTTTGTTTATTATAATAAAAAATAAGGTTTTATATTTAATAAACGTTTAACAGCAAAAATAAAAAATCTTAAAATAGTGTTATAATTATATAAAATGCTTTATAATATTGTATTAATACTATAAACTAAAATTTTAAGCTAAAAAAAAAAAAAAAAAAAGAACAGCAAAGCTTGCAATCTTTTAAAATTGGATATAATACAATTACCACTTTGTAGGTTGTAATCCGTGCATTCTTTATCAATATAACAGTTTAGTAGTAGTTTATGCGTTATATTAACACTATTTAAAACTAGCTACTTTTTTATTTTTATTATAAGCTATAAAAATTTTTAAAGTTTTATAACTTTTATTGCCGCTTTATTAAAAAGTATTTTTAAGTTATAGCTTTATTAATTAAGTATTTAAAACAAGGCATAACTAAAATAAAAAAAAGTTAAATTTTATTAAATAATTTAATATATATAGCTTTTAATAAGCTAAAAAACTTATTTAAAAAAGCTATTTTTTTTATATATTTTAACTTTAAAAAGTAAATATTAGTAAAAACTATTTTTTTTAAAATAGCGTTAGCAAAAACATTATTATAAAAAAACAATTAAAAATAGTAGCAACTTGTTTTGTTTTATTTTTGCATATTTAACAATATAAAAACAAAATATAATATTTTTAATTAAAAAATGTTTGCTATTATAAAATGTTTTAAATATTAGCAGCATTATTTATAAAAAAAACAAATTATTTATTAAAGTTTTAATTAATTATATTAATTTATAAACTTTTATAAAAATGTTTAAATTAAATAACAAACAAGCTTAATAATATATATATTTAGCTTTTTTTAACTTTATTATTAAATATAAAAAAAGCAAGCAAAATAAAGCTAATATATTTTTGCGCCGCTTTAATTATATAGCTTATAAAGCTTAAAATGCTAATTTATTTTTTTTGTTAAAACAAAAAATTAAAATAGCTAATATTAAAATAAAAAACTATATTTTTAAAACTTTTATAAAAAAAATTTTTATTACTAAATCGGCTATAAAACATATTATTTTTATATAAACAATTATATATTACTGCGTGCATATGGCTGCAAATAATAAGAACTTTTAAAACCTAAAGATTTAACAAAATCTATAAAACTTAATTTTTTAAATTTAAAAAAAAAATTTTAAATATTATTAATTATATAAGCAACTTTAAAATAAACAGCTTATAAAGCTTTAATAATTTATTAAAAAATTTTTATTGCAATATAAAAATAAAGCTTATATTTTTTTTAAAAAATTAATTTATTTTTAGCTTATTAAGCTATATTATAATAATTTTATAACTAAACATTTTAATTAAAATTATATATTAAAACTATTATAGCAAAAGTTTTATTAACAAACTATAAAAACAAATGTTTATAACTATATAACTAAATGCATTATTTATTTTAAATTTAAAACAAAATATTATTAAAAATATAATGTTTTAAATGCTTTTTTAATATTTATTAGCTTTATAAAAAAACTATTTATAAACTTTATTATTAAGTTATTTAAAACATTTTATTATAAAATTATTGTTAATATAATATTTATAATAATTAATTAATTTATTAAATTTATATATTTATTTTTTATTAATATTATTATTATTATTATTTAATTAGCAGTTTTATTTTATAAAAAAATAAAATATTATTTTAAAGCTTTTATAAATATAGTTTTTAATAAAAATTTTGTTTTTATTAGTTAGTTTTAATTAAATTTATATTATTACTTTAAAATTAAAAAACAATTTTTAATTATATTTTATTTTTAAATTAAAAGCTAAACTAAAAAAATAAACTAAATTATAAAAAGCTATTTTTAATATTTTGTTAATAATAAATAAATTAATTAGTTTTAGCTATTATTATAAACCTTTTTTATAATAAATATAACTACTAATAACATTATTAAAAAATTATTGTTTAAAGCATTATATAAATATATTTTAAAATTTAAACCTTTTGTTAAAAACAACTTTATTTTAAAAAAAGTATTATTAATATAAAACTAGTTATACAAATTAAAAACTATTTGCAACAAATTAATAAATTAATAATATAATATAATTAAAAAATATATAAAAAATTATAATATTAAACATATTTTTAAAAGTTTTTATACTAAAGAATTAATAGTTTTATTTATTTAAAATTTTAAATTTTAAAATTATAAGTTAGCTTTTAAGTTTATTAAACCTTTTTAAATTTTAAAAACAGTTAAATTATAAGCATATTATTTAGCACTTTTATATTAATATAATTAAATTTATAACATATTTTTTATATAGTTATTAAAACTTTAAATAGCTAAAACTTTAAACATTTTATTTATATTTATATTAAAAAATGCTAAAAACAAATAAAAAATAAAAAATATAATAAAAAAAATAATATATTAAAATAAACTTTATTATAAAATTAAATAAAAAAGCTAGCTAAATAAATATAATTAATAAGTATTAATTATTAATATTATTGTTTTTATATTTATTAAAAAATTTAAAAAACAATAAAGTTATAAAAAAAAAAAAAAAAATTAAAGCTATTTAAGCTGGCGTTTTTAGTATAAAAAGACTTTAAAGCTAAATTAATTAATTTTTAACAAAGTTTTAAAATACTGGTTTTAAAAAACGCTAATAAAACTTAAAATTTTAGCGTAATAAAAATTAAACTTATTATTTCAAACTTTAAAAATATTTATGCTTTATTAATAAGCTATATATTAATTAAATTTAATTTTATTTAGTATTAAATTTAAATATATTATTATATTTTAATTTAATGTTGCAAGCGTTTTAAAACGTATTACTAATATTAATTTTAATAAAATTTTTAACTTTTTTAGCAAATTGTTTTACTATTAAATATTAAGCAATATAATTAGTATTTAAAAGCTAAAAACGTAATATAATTGTTTAACAATATTAAATATACTGTTTTATAGTTTAAGCAAATTAGTTTTAAATATAAAACAAAAACTATAATAATTACTAATAGTGCTAACAGCAATAAAAAAAATAAACAAACATATTAAATAACATTATTTAGCTGCATATGCTTTATAAGCTAAAAAATGCTTTTAATTATATTTAAGTTAACAAAATAAAATAAATAAAAAAAAAAAAAATATAGCTACTTTATTATTTTTAATTTTATTAATTATATTATATATAGCTTAATAAACTATAAAAAGATAATAAAAACTTTAAAAAAGCTAAAATTAAGCGGCTGCAATTTTTTTGCAATAAGCTTTTAAACCTGCTTTAAAAACATTAGCATTTATATTAGTTTTAATTAATAAAACAAAGTTGTTATTATTAATATAATAAGCTTAAAACATATATTTACTTTATTTAAAAAGCTTAAATATTTAAACAGCTTTAAATTGCATTATAAAAAAAATTTAAATTATAAGCAACAATTTATATAAAAAAATAATATAAAACAATTTATAGCTTAACAAGTTTTATAGCTTTTGCTGCAGCTAATACAAAAAAACAAAGTTATTTTTTTATATATATATAAAATTTTTAAAAGCAAGCTAGCTTAAAACTAAAACGCATACGCAGCAGCGTTTTAATATTAACAACATACAAAAAAACTAGTTATACAAAAAAGCTTTTTGTAACAATTAAACTTATGCTAATATGCTTAACAAGTTTAATAATGCTAATAATAAAAAAGCATAAAAACAAAATAATAAATAATAAAAGCAGTAATTTAAATAAAAGAAATAAATAAATAAAGCTTAAAAATAATTAAAATAAAAAGGTAATTAGCAGCAACTAAAGCTAAAACTAATAAAAAATGCTAACAGCAGCTAAAAAAAAAAAATATAATAAGCTATATACTTTGTTTTTAAATCAGCTTGCTAAATAATTTGCGTTTAAAGCAACGCGTTATTATAAGCCCAAGTATTTAAAAATTACTTAAAATGCGCAGAATTTTTTTATTAGCTAAAAATTTTTATTATTTATACCAGTTTTTCTATTGTTTACACCTATTTCTTATTAATTTTAATTAATTTTTAGTTTTTAATTTTATATTATACTTTGTTATAATTCTATTTTTAATCATACTAGTACTACTTATAACAACACTTAACTTTATACTTAGGTTAAAATAACTTACTACAAAAAAAAAAATAATTGTTATAATTCAAGTGCACTATTAATTAAACTATTAATTAAAGTATGTTCTTTCTAATTCTGTATGCCTATATTACTATAATCTATCCAAATATGCTTTATATACTATTTTTTGCTTTTACAAGCTTTAATTTTATATAAAACTTATTATACAAAATATACATTATATTATACCTAACTTTTAAAAACTTTTTAAACGTAACAAATGAAGTGTTTTTTTAATAAAAAACAAATGTAAATATAATAATATTATATTGTAGTTTTATTGTTGTTAATAATAATAAAAATAAAAGTTTAAAGCTAGAAAATTATAATATATTTATATTTAAAGTTAAGTTTTAATTTATTTCAAAATATTTCTATTATATTTTATTTAATTCTTTTTTAATAAGCATAAAAATTTATTAAATATTCGATTATTTTCTAATTTTTTTATTATATAATTTAATAAAAATAAAAAATAAATAAATACTACAGTAATAAATAGTATTTACTAATACTAATACTACCCTGTAGTAACAATACTACTTACTAATTTGCCAACCCTGATTCTTGCTAAAAGGGATTATGGCCGCACAACTGGCGACAAGGTATTCCGTATATGAGGCTGATTCCCCGCCCCGTGCAGTTTGAGTCTCGAGAAGTTCGTTCAAAACCCTTGAATTCGGCCATCATTTGTCAAATCTCGTAGGGATCTTTTAGTGAGGAGTGAGGCACTGCTTATTAAATATGACTCTGTATAAGCAAACCCCCTGGGTCACGACCCCCTCCCTCACGACCAGGCTAATTATTTTAAAACCCATTATTTTGACAGGGGGTTAAAAAAGTGGATA
>MU377156.1:0-76748 GCA_022495195.1 Xylaria digitata
AGGAATTGACCAGTGCTTTCACCAGAAGCGATCAGATAGTAGTGTATTCAGATGATCTAAGGTCTAAGTTCTAAGTGGTAACTAGTGTAGGAAAATGACCTATTTATACTAGGGATCATTAGGTCCATAGTTAACCCGATCCCTCCACATACTGGATCTGTTAGACCCACTTCTACGTGACAGCATCTTATATCCCGTTTACTTTACCTCGCAATCACGTCACCTACGTATGAGTAAACCCCTATACCACAATTGGTCCAGGTACATCGCTTCCTAAGCTATTGTTCTTATATATAGCAAACTTTAAGCGCATAATTCCTCTGATAGACTCCCCTTTTCTTTACCATGTACTACTAAGTTTCGAGGAAGGTCGTGCATCGAGGATCTGCCTCCGCTTGCGGTATTAGTCCTGAGAGATATACTAGAATCTCCCTCTTTCCCTCATTTTAGGGAATTTTTTCCATTTTCCATTTCGAATTAGATACCGTGTAAATAACCCTCCCATGCGCCCAGTCTCCATTCCTTGCCTGAACAACTATTCTGCTTCTGTTGCCCACTCCCTGTTTCTACATATACCTTCAATCCACTGATTCGCGGGCCATCTACGACTACTACTAGATTAGTAATTCCTGTGTGTGAGTCTTCATAGCTAACCTCTTCGGTCAAAGAAATTTGAGTGCCGTCAAGCGACATTGCAATGAAGCGGCTAGAGCTGTTTGTGGATTGTACCTCGAATCTCTCCAGCTGATTCAAGTGACACCATTCGGGCGCTACTAAGAAGCCCCAAAGCAAACAAAACCCTTGTATCAGCAGGTCGCCGACTCATTGCTCCTGCTCTCCCTCCCTTGCGGCGTAAAGCGGAGGTCGAAATTCCTTACCCCTCTATCTTGTTTACTTTACACGTTTAAAAGACAAATCTATAACCTCTAGGTTGCAGTTAAGATACGGGATTATATTTTCGGATCCTAAAACTGCTAGTCCTAGAGGCCTCCATACCAATTCTTCAACATTGTATGCAAAAAATGCCTTCATATTTTATGTGACCAAATAACAGCAACAACCAAAAAAAAAAAGGAGCATGACGTCAATCCCTATGAGATGACGGAAGAAGCTTGTTTTGTCGTATGGCACTCTGCGAATGAGATACGCCGTCTAAGGCGAGCTACCCAGGATATTTTACCTATCCAGAATGTTGACCAATAGCTGGCTATCGACGGACTCCAACTTTCTCTATAATTGCTACGAAACTTTGTCGGGGTCTGTAAATCTAAAAGCACATTCGCAAAGCTGTCATGGCATCATCGGGGGTTCTGATGAGCAATCTGCGGGGTCACATCTTTCGGGTATTGTCCAAGCCCAGGAAATGTAGAAGGTATTTATAGAGGATCACACTGATCAATTTAAAAAAGTAGGTTTTTTTTTCTCAGTCAATCATATATATACCATTATATAATGGCACCATCAATTGCAGAAATAACCCCCAGCGCCGCTGAGCTGAGCGATATCGCCAAGCTGAAGCTAAACCGAGCATTCGATGCCGCGCAGCATACTACAGTCAGTCAACCTAATTATCACTGGGGATAGGACGATGAATAACCTCCGAAAACTTTTACTGTAGTACGCGTACAATCATTATCTTCCCGTATATGACGAGGAAACAAAATTCCCGCCAACTGAGCCATTCGACTTCATTGATCGAGGTGTGGCCGCTGACAAGGCGAAACCACATCTCCTAAGACTGAATGACCCTAATGTCAAAGTGACGAAGCTCACACCTCGGATTGGGACAGAGATCAGTGGACTACAGCTCTCTGAGCTCAGTGACGTTCAGAAGGACGAGCTGGCACTCCTTACGGCCGAGCGCGGCGTCGTGGTGTTCAGGGGCCAGAATTTCAAAGACATTGGTGTCGAGAGGCAAAAAGAATTCGGTCGTTACTTTGGTCGGCTGCATGTCCACGTAAGCTGTTTCTCGTCAGAAGCCGGACGTGGAGATATTGACACCGCATGCAGCCTGTTGGCGCACACGTTGAAGGCGCTATCGAGTTTCACAATATATACCTCGGTCCTGACAATCTGTACCGGCTCCAGTTCAAATCAGATCAGTTATCGACGACTGGCTACCACTCAGACGTGTCGTACGAGCACCAGCCGCCCGGAATCACACTTCTGACTCTCCTCGCCGTGCCGGAGACTGGTGGCGACACCGCTTGGGTCTCGCAGGTCGCGGCGTACGAGAGGCTGTCCGAGCCCATCAAGAAATTACTCGAAGGACTGCGTGCCGAGCACAGTGGCTTCCCCCAGGCCGAAAACGCGCGTCGTCATGGGAAGTTCGTGAGGCGGGAGCCTGTGAAGTCAGAGCACCCGATCGTACGAGTGCACCCGGTGAGTACAAGACATTCCGCGAGAGGATAATGATACAGCGGCTTATTGTCTTGCGCATGCTAGGCTACCGGGGAGAAGGCATTATTCGTTAATCCAGGGTTTACGAAGCGTATAATCGGTCTCAAGAAAGAAGAGTCCGATGCCATACTTCAACTCCTATTCAACGTATGTGTTTCCATTTCCCCCAAAAGACATACATGGGGGTGCTTATCTGACTGCCCGTTTTTAGCACATATCCCAAAGCCAGGACGTCCAGGTCCGCGTGAAATGGGACGACCAAACGGTCACACTGTGGGATAACAGAGTCACGGCACACACCGCCATCTCCGATTACGATGTCCGTGAGGAGGCGGAGGGGCTTCGACACGGGTTTAGAATCGCGACGTTGGGCGAACGGCCCGTGGGTGTTGATGGCTTGGAAACTGTGTGGTGATCAGTTCTTCTCTCGACTCAGCCATTTCCGAGTGTTTGCCAGAGTTGACTTCTAGTTGTCGGACTAGGAGCGTATAAATTACTGGACGCAAGATCAGAATCTTAGGCGATAGTGTGACGACATTGTTATTATAATAGAGTAGGTCCTTTTTAAGATTTATACAATTATGAGCAGAAGAACACGAGTCGGCTGAGATCCTTGGTATATATGACGGAACTGTTACTCAAAACACATCTGAATGGTAAAATTATGCTGACATCCAAGTATAAAAAGAGGTGTAAAAGATCTTGTCGGCGCAAACCGCCGGGGTGGTAATCCTACAAGCGATCAAATGCAATGCTGGCCCGTCTGCGGGGGTCATGGCTAGTTATATATGTGACGAAAATATAATATAATAAAAAAATCTTGCATTTTAGCTAGCTCACAGGTAGGGAGTCCAATTACCAATTGCTTGAGTGCAAAAAGACTGCAAAAAGAGGGCTCAACCGGGATTCGAACCCGGGGCCTCCTGCATTCCCATGTAAGATAGAAGGGTGTAACCCGAAGCAGGAATCATACCACTAGACCATTGAGCCGATTATCGGACATTGGATGACGGATTTCGGCATTATAGCATATTATCATGTACACCCTTAACTAACCAAGACTCCTTCACATAAGCCTTGTATAGCATTATTTTTATTATATGATTATAACTAAGGCTATAAAAACTAAAAGTTGCATTTTTTTGTCCGCTGTATTGTTACTCGAGGCCCTCCCTGCCCAAGCTAGTGGCCACACCACACGCTCCCTCAGGTAGTTTGGGGACCAGTGTGTTTCGGGACAACCGAACTCTAACTTGAAACTCGGTATTCAGAACTTCATACCCAACCTTCCGAGCCACCAGCGACTTTGCTAGGTCAGTTTCTACATCTTCAACTAATCCCCGTTTAGTAAACTGACTCTTGGGGTCTTTGAGTCGTATCTCTAGGCTTGTATGAGTATCAATTGTGTTGAGAGGCATACTCAGATGTCAAACTCCATATCAATCATTAACGCTGTTGATCCTAAAATCCACAAGGCCAAGATCATCATCTGAAGGATTGTTAATAGTGATGTAGTAGGTGTTATACATTTCTTACCAGGATCGCTGCCTGCATAGGCCAACGTGTGCTACTGTCACATCTTCTAGAACAAAGAAGGCGCTTTTTATATAGCAGAGATCACTAACTTAGCTTGCCAAAGGTAGTATTTGTAATACTGTTAGATTATTTAGAAGTCTAAGTTATTGGAAAGCAAAAAAAAGGTCTAAAGGGTCCTAGGGGGTTTCCCCTTGGAAAAAAGAAAAAATAGGCAGGGTAGGGAATATTTAAATCGAAGTGCTGTCTTCGCACTTTGATTTACAGCGTATATAAAATAGACAAGAGCTTTGCCATCAAAGCTTTCCATTTTAGTAACATATTTGGCACTACACGGTCTTTATTATACAGGCGAGATGGTAGAGTAGAGGTCGTATAAACAGCCTGTAGATCGTAAATATCTAAGCCTCCTTATTTTGACACAGACAGTGCTAGCCTCTTTTGTGACAACAAGTATTCGTCGTAACCTATGCCTAAGTTTTGACAGACTTGGCTGGAAATGAGAATAACCTCGATAAGGGCAAGAGAGTGTGGGCTAATTCACAAAGATATCGAATCTCTTGAGCGGCTAACTCGCCGTGTACAACATTCCAGCTGATTAGTACAATTTGACGATTGATACTAACGGCTTTCTTGCACCTTTGAACTTGAGCGACGTCCTAGAAAATAGAAGATCTCGCAGACTCGACGAATGTAAACTTGTTGAAATGGGCGAATGATTATTGAGGTTGAGATTGAGGTCGCGCATGTACAATTTTAGGCGTTGACGCGAGTATCCGGTATTTACATGGGTTAGTTTAATCTGTGACACTCATGACGTCTGACACTGGATGTAGAATCAATGTATTAAACTAACCGTAAGCTAGCTATTTACCTGTCAAAACTTCACTTAGGAACTGAAGAATGGTTATCTGCATGCATGCTAAAAGTAAAACCGGTTTATTTGGGCGAATAACATTTGACAGTTGGAATCACAATGACCGCCAATATAGACTCGACGAAGCTCTTGATATAGGTGTTGAACGATCAGTGTGACACAAGCGCGATAAGGCTAATTGTAGTCTTCACTCATCGTCTATTCAACTCTCGCTCTAACTACAATATATAACGTTTAAGTATAAGATAGCCGACATCACTGGGTTCCAAAGCCCGAAAATTCGTTATATATTGAAACGACCAGATGGTCTCGTTTCTTCGCGCGGAGATCCTATCAGTCGTGCATGTAGAGATAGGCCAAACACTATAATTCTACATTGTTCGCATTCAATTTATCATAGGCAATCAAGCGATAAAAGTGCAATAGAGTCAATAATTCAATAATAGTCAATCCAACGAGTGTGTGTTGTCTTCTTCCCTTTGCGTTCCCCTACTTTCTTCTAAGATATATGCCATTTCTCTCTATCTCAGTCAATTCTATCAGTCTACTTACTCAGCTTCACTCCAATATATAGACCTAATATCCCCATATTGATACTAAAAGCTTTCTAGGGATGTAACAGAATCCTCTGGGGCGACGCGGGATTATTCGTAACCCGATTGTATTTTCACAGTCCCGATGCACTACACGAGGATTGGGCGACACACGATAGTAGTAAGAATCACACGCTTTGCTTTCAAAAATGGCTACTAAAAAGGAGTTAACGTCCTACTGGCATTTTCTAACTGTATATGGTTTGTAGGCAAAGCCTAACGCCGAGAAATTTGGAAAGACAGGAAACCCCTACAGAACCGATGATAGATTGAGGTGAGGACGCGGCGGCTAGGACGGACCTTGCAATACGTAGGTCACGATAACTGTTGGTGAAACCTCGGGGCGTGACGATGGGCACTGGTGTTCCTCATGATCTGAGTTGGAGGCTTGGTGATGTATCCTATCTCTAGACGGCGCCGAAATATATCAGTTTGGCCACTCCCGTGGCATTATCTCTCTCAAGGAGGTGTGTTGCACAACATCCGAGAAGTTACCGTGCATTACCCCGAATTTCCTGCGACATGCAGCCTGCGGTGGCAGTGAGATGTCCTGCTGTAGGTCGTGCGGCCAGAACAGACCCATCTTGCCACCCGTCTCTTTATACCGTATTTGGCAAGCCGGTGAGACCCTAACCTAGTAGGCTTATAGTGGCAATCTAGTAGCGGCGCGCCGGATCCGCCATGGAAAAGGGGGTCTGATTAGGACTTCGGCAACAAGCTATGAGTGCACATTTGAAGTTATCCGCGACGTTTATCTATCGCGCAATCTTTATTGCTCTAGGGCTTACTTCAATAGCCTTCTCACGAAGCTTGGCAAAGTCGAGCGCAGCATATCGGACTCGCCGCCGTGTAGCACAGGTTGTGTAAGACTTGAGAACGTAGACGATTTCGGGTTTAATTGTCTATCTACCGATTAATCAATGGCTGTTATCCACCGCTTGTAAGATCCCTTTCATCCGCCTCGCTCTAACTGATTGCGCTAGTTATAACAATTCCTTGTTTCGCTAATCTCCGTGATAAGTGTAGTTGTCAATAGGATACGACCACTTTAACCCTTGCTCTAATGTAATCTAAACCCCCAATAATTCTCTATGTTTGTAGAACACTCCCGATGATACGGAAGGTATTGATGTCTGAGTTGCCCGCCATATCAGCACACCATGTCGTTGGCGCTTATCCATGAAGGCTTTGGAGTGTTGGGAGCATGCCAGTGCCAAAGCATTCTAAAAATAGGAGATAAGCAACTGAGTAGCATGTGTATTCTCCTACCGATACCAGTGTTTCTCTGACTGGGAGCTTCGTCCTGATCGAAGGCTTTATTCAAACCGAGAGCTTTGTCCTGGCTGATTATGATTCTGTTCTCGTGGAAAGGTTTGTGTTGGCTGCGGATTTTGCGATAAATGATAGATTTCCTCGGGTTTGTAGCTTTGTTCTGGCGCATAGGTTTGTTCTGACTGGGATGCGCCTTTATTTAACGGGTATTGTACTGGGTGATGTCGGTCCGGTGTTCGGCGAGATGGCTTTGATGTCGAATCTTGTATTGGATCTTGTCTTGAGGCATACGGGTCTTGAATTCGGGTGCGTGAATCTTGTGGCTGACTTTTACTCTGAGTCCGCAAAAGGTAATTGTCGAAATCTCTGCATCTTCTCATGCCTTCTTGCCACTCTGTAGGAGGAGGAGTGAATATCCATGGGTATTTGAGACCATACAAGGCGAACACGCCCTTCCAGACCTCCTGGTCGACGAGATAGCAAAAGTGCTCCTCGGATATTGGGTTGAGTCTTTGCTCATAAAATGCACGACATGCCATCTGGCTAGCTTCCTCGTATATAAAATTAAGGCGAGGCACAGACATGTTGGTGATTCGCATCAGGGTAGCAGCGACCGCCTCTCGCCGACATAGCGTAATTTGGGGATCGAACCCCGCAAGCTTTTCCATCATTGTGGGTTGATTTTTCTCCTTTTCTGGATACAAGAAACGTTAAAACAGGAATAGGCCTGGGCTCGCCTGCATGCGTATCCGACTATTAATGATACTGTGTAACCGGTTGGGGTGGTATGGCTAAGCGGAATAGCGAATGTGAGGTAGGTAAATGAATGAGCGATGCAATCGAACCATGTATTTTTTTTTTCTGCTAATGCTTTGAGTATGGTGATGGCTACAATGATGATCGTGATGGTAATAATACTGGCAGGTGGTGGTGGTTGGAAATTGGGCTTTCGATGTTGATGGTAAAGTTCGTGTAGAAGTTGTAGTAGGCATAGGTACGTCCCGGGCACTCAGCTAGGCAGGCGCTTCTCGGTGGGTAATGAAGATACTTGGAAGTCGTCTATACATGGACTATCTACCCGTATTTCTCACACGAAGGTAGGTACAGCTAAGGCCATCTTCTATCTCCGTGAAGGATAGATTACATCAGCGTGCCGTTAGGCAACGGAAGGAGGAGGTGACAGCCAGCTATCCGTGGCGCCTGAACCTCTCCATTTTGACAAGTAGGTTTTGATTGGGTCTTACTTTGGCCCGGCAGACAACGCGCAAGACTAGTATTTTGATTGGCTTGTAATATTAAGACTCTTCTACCCGCAGAAAGATATTTCCATAGAATCCGTGCAATGATCGCCGTGGCCATTTTGTATACCATCTTCCATCGCGTTAATGTGTATCTTATTTTTCACACCAAAGTAAGTCCAGCTAAACCTGGATGTGATGTCCCTCCCTGCCGCCCATATGCAAACCCAGGTCTATTCATATTGGCGATTACCCGCACGCTTGCTGACTGATGAAACGAAAAGCGCGGACACTGCCTTTTTGTAGTAACCAACATAGATGTCTGAGAAGAATGAAATCATGAAAAGAACGATGTTTATGTAGGTAAGCAAAGGATAACATAATTCATGCTCCCTTTGAGCATATGCAAGCCAAAGCTTAATGATCTTCGACATCTTCGTCACGTCCAGGATACATGATATCCTGCTTGATGACAGCTCTGATGTGTGATATCAAGACGAAGATATACATGGATACGAGCAATATCGAAAGAGCTGAGGCGAATCTTAAAACATGTGGGTTCTGAAACTCTTTGGCCATGGCGATAGTTGCTAGGATGAATCCTGTGTTAGGGAAAACCATAGCCCACCAGCCAAGGTGGAAGTATTTGGGCCTTGAACTGATCACGGCGACAGCTGCGATACAGAACCACCAGAGTGATAGACCCCAGAGGAATATTGCCGAGATTAAGGCAAATGTACGGATCACACCAACGTCGAGCGTGCCACCTTGTTGCCGGTCAAAGGAGTCGGGCAAACCATTTGCCATGCCAATCAAGGCGAGAGCCGTGAAAGCTGGAGGGCCAACGTTCATGAAGAGACCGGGTCGGTGTTCCCTGTTTGGTAGTTCTGAGAAAGGTTTAGTGAATCAGTCGAAAAGCGAGCAATTGATGAATACCGTCTGCACTCACCGGTTTGCATGAGCCTTCCTATCATATGCGCATACATCATGACGGCTACTGATATCCCCAAGCCTTGAGCACCCAAACCCGCGACGATGATGGGAGTAGCGGCGATGTCTGGCTGCGACTCAGCAATCACAGAAGCGATGGTCCCCGATAGCATAACCGGAAAGATAGGCAAAATCCAAGTTGGCATCATTTGTTGTAGTGCGAATTTATGTTTCGCGAATAAATGACTGTACTGTCCGACGGCAAGGGCGAGAGTGATGAGCAGGTATCCCCAGAATGCACTGAGGATGAGCCAGCGTAGAGGCACGTCATTCTCCGGCATGACATAACGCTCCGTGCTTGTGATGATGGTAGCGAGAGCTAAAAAGAATGTAGGAAGGAAAAGTCCTTCTCGAGCGTGGGTTACCGAATTGCGCAGGTCGTCACGGTGTAAGCAGAACCGGGTAATCATGCAGACGACGAGCGTGGTGAAGATGACAAGGTTCGTGATGTATACGCCAAAGCCTATTTGTCGCAAGCCAGGGAATTGGTAGGGCTGAGAGTAGATCACTATAAGAGCGTATTGTTAGCTATTAGGCTCATTTACTAGGTCAATATCATAGCCAAAATGATATGATGTAGGCACATTCCCGAAACAAAATCTTTATTAGGCGACTTGAGAAAACAGTACGAATAAGAAAGAATGATGCTACTAACAAAGCGATAATCCGCCTGTACTCATTGGCCAAGTAAACCAGGCCCAAGTGAAATGATGTATGCGTTGACGGAACCCTAGTTTTGGTCGGTTCGGGTCATAAATATCGATGCCGCCATGAGCACCCTTCTTTTCCACATCGATATCAAAGCTCTGGCGTCTAGAGTTTACTGCAGTCGGTGCATCCTCGAGGGGGCTGTGAGGTCTACCGCTAGCTTTGTGATCATTCGCCATAGGGAAAAGCATTCCGCCTGGAGTCTCCCTAGGGGGGAATGTGGTCTGCGATGAATGCCTCGTATGCATCTGTTGTCTCTCCCCCATGGCCAATGGCAAACTGTTATAAGGTACTGGATTTTCAAAACCAAAACCAAGTAAATAGAGTCTAGAGAGTGTATGAATGGAAAAAAGATAATATCTTGAGACTTGCTGAAAATGATGAGCTGCCGGAGGGGACGGGGAAAGAAGCAGCACTGCTGCACTAGATATATTGGCAAGAGTACCTTGAATACTATGGCCTCAATAGCGGACACCTAGGAACTGTATGATCTATAGTACAGTCACTGTGTTGCAGATCTTGAAGTTGGTGTAAGTGGCTTAGAGCGACTTGCGTAACCTTAGGGTAGCAAATCAATCGGTTTCTTGGTGTTCATGGATTATGTGTGTTTCAATAAAAGACAGCGGGTGATCGGCGAGGCTAACATGCACGTAGACGGGACGGCCTGCATATCGTGCACCCCTAAGATCTTGTGCGTGCCTGTGCGCTGACACAAAATTATCGGTCGCGTATCATCAGGAGCGCAACATTTTGAGCCTGAGGACAAACCATGAGGGAGGATGGCTCGGAAGGTGGACACAGAATGATGCCCAATACATAATACAGTGATCTTGGCAAGGGGAATATGATATTGAGTTTCCAAATCGCCTCAGAGTAATGTTAGTCAAGTGGACCGGAACGGAGCCAAGAGAAGGAAAACTTGCGAGAGAATAGATAGGTCCCGCATCGCATCGTCGCAGACTCCGATGATCGTCAGGAAGATACCGACAGTGCAAAAACTTGGGGCATGTCGGCGATTGTTTCCTTTCAATATAGGAGGCATTTCCTAGTGATATTAGGTGACGCGCTGTGGGAATAGTTAGGTAACTTGCATGGTTCCGTCAAGCACAACTTGGTCTTCTAGAAGATCCTCATGTGAGACTTGGTGATTCCAGAGGTCGTCGAAAAAAAGCAGCCAAGACGCCAAGGCGCCAAGGGACTAGAGGATACCGTAAAAATCAACCACCGCCTCAAAGACGACTCGTTATCAGCTTGGCATGCGAGGATATGAGCCGCAAGATGTGTTTTAAAATTTGTTGTTCTAAGCACTGCCCAGGGGCATATCGACAGTGTGGGAATTGGAAATCATTGGCTCCCATATAAATTGAGCAACCTCGTCCCACAGGACAGGGAGCGGCGATGCATTCGGCGGCCACATGTACACCTCGTGAATCGATTCCAGGTCCCACTCGGAGTCATTACCAATGGGGCCGGTTCGCTAGCAACACAATACAACGGTTGTGTAACCCTAGTTTTAGTACCGGCTTAAGCGTTCAAGACATGAGATATCAAAAATTTACAGCGTTACACGCCGGGTGGTGGTGACGTTTGAGGGCGCGGCCTTGGCCGATCTTGGCCCTTTCCGAAATACAAGTGGCGCCGCGAGAAACTATCGAGAATACCACGATGAGTCGGCATAAGTGCCGAATGGGTTTGATTCTTCGGCACTTGGGCCCCGCTCAATGTATTTTTTCTGCGATGCTGCATTTGTTATCGCCACATGGCTTCTTGGCACGCGCGTACCGCCCGAGCCTTGATCGTAAAATCCTCCCCGGTGTGGCGACGGTCGCTCCGTGTCTAAGTCACGAGTGAAGGGACGTCGTGATAGATGGCAAATCGAAATTCATTGCACAATAACATGGCGAGCCAACTAGTCGGCTTACATAGTACATAAATGATCCTTCACTTCGATTAGTTCACCTGTCAGTGGGCTTGGAAATGGGTCCTGCCGAAGCGCTAGCGCCCCTTTGTGTCGCCGGATAGACTGGACAACATCCAAAATAGGCAATCTGCACAGCCGGAGCCAAGAATAACGGCGTCTCTATACAATAGAGTTAGGCCGATGCCCAGCCATTGGGCTATACTTTAAATAAGTAATTAATATGTTAGAAGCTTAAGGATCTATAGCCCAAGGGGATCTAATGATAGCAAGTAAGCAACCTAAGAGCCTGAGTAATATCAGCTAGAGTTTATATTTACCTCAGGAAAGAAATCTCGGGATGCACAACAGGATGATAACTAAGCAGAAACTTTTCGCTTCGGAGCCAGCAGAAGATGTAATTCTAAAAAAGTCGGCAAGAGTATGCCGTTAAGATATCCTAGTGTAGTTTGTGTGACTCCAAGGGGAACCGTGCAGCACAATCTTTCTGATAGTCGATTTATAAGCTTGACAGCTAGCCATATACAAAAAAAAAATTTCTCAAAAAGCCCGTCTTTAAACATTCGCGGAGCATCCCGCTAACTCACACACCAATTATAAATTTTTCTCCAATTTGAATACATTTATGCCAAGTGCATCTTCCGTATATTCGACATGCCAAGACGATAACACTAAATTTGTTTTGTTCCCGCTTCCCCATGTCACTTCTATACTCCGTGACCGCGAGACGGCCTTAATTTCGATCGATCTACTGACAACCATGCGATACGGAACCGCCTCCGACGGAATGTGTTTGAGGGACCCATTGTCTTCCGTTTGTCCCAGCATAATGAACTAAAGATCTCGAAATGACCCACCCGAGCACGCTGCATAACAACAGTGCGTTTTCATGAAACAGCGGAAGGTACTGCGTCTGTTACACATCTCATCGAAGTGTCACCAACTAGGAATATCCCACCTTCTAGAATAAAGAAGGTATTCTACATATAGTAGAGATCTTCACTTTAGTAAGTAGGAGACTCTTTGCGCAACAACAGGTATTCGTAATATCGGCTTCTCTACCTACATTATTCCTGGGTTACTAGGATCCACGGAGGCTGGCAGTGCAACGCTGAATTTAGCTATCAAGCCGTCGGTATATTTGAGTATCGTGGGAGAAAATCGTTACATTTCCGGTTCTTATCATATGGAGTCATAGTTTCAAGACCGGAAATTCTTTCTCAGGCTCCTGCTGGGTTGGTAATCATGGATGTCGATATCGGACGGGGAGAAAGAAAAGAATTCTCGTTTTGTTTTCTTTCTCCTTTCTCTGGGCTTTTTCGGGGAGTTCTAGAGGCCCCTAGTCCGCAATTCGTATCCATGTTCCTTTCTTTGCTTCAATACAGACCTAGAAGTTTCTACATCATCATATTATTTATTTCTCACAAAATTTTTTTGTCCATCTATAATGGTGATTGAAAGATCATCACCTTACTAGCAATTCGGCCTCGACATATACAGGACAAATGTCGTGATAATTTGCGGCTTGACGATTCATGGTTTCAACACCTCTTGAAGTGTTTGTCACCATATAGACTATTGTAAACTTCAAGGTTCGCGAATTATCTAGCTGTGGCTTAAATGCTTAACAGCGAGGAATGTCGCCTCGCCTCGACCTATACGGAGGCTACCTGCCGAGGCTTCGTACATCAAGTAGGTCAAAATATCGCGAGCCCCAAATTGTTCTAACACAATCGAAAATCTTCGATCACAGTGTCGACCCGATGCTGAATGCCGGGATATAACGTGAGGATACAGTCGACCTCCTGAGCTCTAGGTTTAGGTAGAAGTTCTACAGGGTATACATATAAGTGTGGCATATATTCCTAGTATCATTAGTTTACCTTGTTGTAATCTTATCCTGGTGTCAGGTAACAAGACCGATCCGAATAAGTTAGAGATAGGCAGCGATTCTGTCTTCGAAGCCTTATCGGCCTGTCAGGAATCGAAGCCGAATTCTCTACGGTCAGGCCTTCGGGATCATTAAACAAAGTCCTAAGCACTAACGAGAATCGCCCTACCTTCGAGGATATCTCGGATGTCTAAGTTGATATTCACGGATCTTGACATAGCCAACTATGATACCACATATGAGTTTCGAGATGGAGACGAAGAGATAGTTTTGCAGAAGTCTAACGTCTCCTTATAGTTGAAACAAGGCAGCCCGGCCAACTTTGATGTATGAGACAGGAGCACTATACAAAGGAATTACGTCTTATCTTCCACGCCGTGACTGAATATTCTCATACATGTAGCACTACAGAGCAGTGAATATCGCACCTAGGACGCGCCTGCTCAGACAGAGGCGTATATATGGATACAAAAAAATTACCCTTGAAAGCCTCTAGGTTAGTGGGATCGCTGGCAATATAGCCTAGGAAAGGAGCGGATTTCTATTCGGGGTGGTCTAATGTACCGACGAAAAAATGGCCAGGACGAAGACGTTGATGTGCCTAGGAAATATCTTTCAGTCGCGTATATTCTATCTCGCGAAGTAGAATTAGTGGTGAATAGAGCAGATCCTCTAGAAAAGGCCTTAAAGAAAATGGGTGAGGATATACATCGATTCAAGTTAGCCGACCCTATAGAAAATGTAGAGATCATTAGATGGGATAGCTCAAGAGCCGCACGGCTGGAGTGCGGTATAGATGTGATGGATACTCCTGACCAACCCGATGTTAGGACTGCGCTCGGATCGTCGGATGTGGCCCTCGTTACGCGGACAATCCCGCAATGACTCGTATTATGAGTGGGCAGCAAGGTTTCGGATGAAAATACTGATCCTGGGCGGTCCCGGGAGACCCGGGGATATCCTGGGCTTCAGTCGCTCGACGGATCCACAGAGTGGATTCATGCTACAATAACCTAGCGATACGGATGAGCCCATTCATTTCTAGGAGTTGTGTCGAAAGAGGAATCATTAGAAGTTGGAGTATTAATCAGTGATGCAAACACAGAAAAAAGACTTAGCAGTCACTAAGAAGTTACTCAACACCCCTTATTCTCTGGCCCCGATCTAACAAGGTATATGCCGGGGAGCTCCCACTGCGCCCTTCTCGGGAAAACGGTGGGTTCTAGGAACCAAGGATACTAAGAAAAAACCCTCATAAGGATTGAATAGATGAAAATTAATGTACCGAATTACATTTCTCTGAATAGCTCAGATATTGTATTCTTTAGCTAGATATTATTAAAATTATATGTGAATCGACTACCTATTTGACGGCTTTATTTTTAATTTTTTTGCCATCTAATGTTATAGCTATTATTACCCTTCTGGCTTTACTCTTCGCTCCGGGTAGCACTGTATTGTTGGCATATCTTGATAGAATGTATCGCCATTCTAGTAGAAATTACGACCATTTGGATCTGACTTTGCTGTATTTATTCCTCACTCTGTTGATTGTGGCATTGCGTTTAGCAGGGGATATTTTCAGGTTAATTAGATATTTCAAGAGCGAGAAACTGTGTGAGACTCGAGATGTGAGGAATTCTTCCTAAAATTCGTAATTATAATCAAGACTACAACTTGTGGTGTTTCTATGAAACAGAAAGGCTATCACCACTAAAGATGAATGCCATATGGCCAAGTCTGAGATTTGGAAAGTTTCGATCGGTATTTTATTATAATTGAACTTTTGGGGAAAAACGACAGCATCTTGACTGGCTCGATTTACCCCTACTTCGCTTTTGGTAACCGTCTTGTTAGGGGTCTAGATAATGATACTCCTCATAGATAGCTAGAATGGCGGCACTCACTACACAAACCACAAAAGGGTCGATGTATGAGATTTTGGACGTAAGCTAAGGTTCTATCTATATCATACTATATACAATACGCCACGATACTGCTTCTATTACTTTGTTACGTCACCTTCTGACACATCGATTTAGTGGCATCGAATAACCCGCCTGAGTGGCAAAAGCTAGCTGCATTTTGTACTAAAAGATCTATCCGGTACGCCTTCTAGAAACAGTCATGCTTTGGTATTGGACATAATCGATTCATCTTTGGTAAGGAAATGATATATTGTAGTTATTTCATTGTCTAGTTTAAATGTTCTCGAATACCCTCGTCGATGAATTTCATGAAAGGAATCTCTTTGTATTCAAGATGCCGAACATTTCCGTCCTTGTCGGCCGCTACGGAGTTGCCACTGCCATCTACACCGGCTAGGATAGATGACATGTCTTTGCAGCGGCTCATATCGATCTTGCGCTTCTCCGGGTCCACAGACTGGGGCATCAATGTGATCTTGAGGCTATCTTCGCGGCTACTATACTTTAGCGATGGGGCAAATTACAGGTTCGATAGCATCGTAACCCCTGAACTGAAGTAATTTTCTGCCAGTGTTGGCTTGCCTGGCTTCGGTTTGCCTAGTGGCATTTCGATACGGATCCATTCCAGCTTGTACGAGCAGCCCTTTTTGAGAACGATGCCAATGAAAATGTCTTGCGGGAGGCCAGTGTCCACCGGCACTGGCCGAGGACTTTCAGGGTACCGGGGCTGCGTGTCACCCAAAAGTTATATGTAAATACCGGTAGCCAGGCACCTGTGACGTGTATGTCATCTATCAATGATCATCCTGGGTTTGCCTGCTGATCGTCTCCATCAGTCCACGGCGCTGTTTCTCTCCGCTGATGTGCTGGGGTGAGTCAGAGGAAGTAAATTCCGGTTTTCCCACCGCTCTTCCGGTGCTGGCAACCTTTCTGGAGGCGACTGAAGTAGGGGCTTAGGACATGCGGGAGGCGATGGGACCTTAAGGCAGCCGACTAGTAATAGCCAAGAGGTAGGTCCATCCGGCAATGCGTAGCCCTCTTCCTCAACATTAATTACAAGACTGGAGCTCGGCAGAGGATGACTGACCATCCTCACTGTTGTTCCATAGATACATAACACCGTGTCCATCTTCCTTCTTGCCGCCTATGTACGCTTTACCTTCTGTATCCCATTTGACATTAGGAAGCAGCTCTTGGAGTTTGTGGTCCACTGTATCTACGTTTTCAATCGTGTATGCTTTCCTGTATATTACGTCAATCAAATTGCTACGCACTTTGGTGGCTGCAATATAATTTTGCTGATGGGTTGGCTGAGCAAACTTCAGTGAGGTGAAGGTTGCACGAGAGGGCATTTCTAAGAATAGGCTCATAATTGTGCCCTCAGTAACAATCTCGTGACGGAGTAGCAGTGGCAAGAGACTCGGTGTTTTTAGCCGTAGGTTATCAACCGTTACGAGCAGATCTGGAAACTACACGATTAGAGCCGACCTCACGAAGCATCCATATCGAGGTCTCGGCGGAGTAAATTTAAGCTTCGTTAATGGGTGTGCTAAGTAAGCGTTTATAGCGGTCTTGATGGCGTTGCGAACTAGGTCGCCCTCCTAGTCGGTTGAGAAAGGTGTATTATACTCATCGTAAGGCTGGGAGGTGTCCGGCTCACCTGGGTTATCCTTGTTGGGTACGCTTGCTACCTCTTTTGCTGCCCTATCGTGGTTAATGTTCCCCTGAGTGCCATTGGCGCTACCTATATGACATATTGAGCTTTCCGCCAGGACACAAACTGTTCTTTGAAGTTAGGCATGCGCGGGGGAAGACAAACATAAGTCCATGAAAATAACTAACGCATAGCCACGAACTGCATCGCGTCAGTTAGCGGCCAATTCTTCATCGCATAGACCCCTTCCAGCGAAACAACGTGGACGTACATGACGGTGGGGTTGCTGATGGAGTGAGGCCCGGTGTGATGCGAGAAGATGACACTATACGTCCCAGAATCCTCCTCTGTCTTGGCTGCTGCTAATGCCATCCCGCTGTTCTTGACCCGCTGCTTATGCGCCAACAATCCATGATGGTACACATAAGGGTGCGTCTTCCAGCTCTGTTCTGGGTGGCCCTCAACGACTAGGGGCTTCCCCCCCTTGTCGCGTTTCGTGAAGAGTTCTGAAGAAAGGCCCCGTGGGATGAAAAGTATATCTGTATGTGATTTGTCGTCTTTGAGATCTGGCGATAAGACAGGAGTGGCGGTGTTGCACAGTTCCGCAGGGCCCTTGACCGGGGCATGCGCCGTATAGTCAGTTTTTTCTTTCGTGTCGCCGCTTAGAGTAGGAATATTCTTAAATAAGCTATCGATGCCACTGAAGAAGCGTGAATCAAGCCTAATCTTATTAGAGGTGAAGGCAAATATGGCTAGCCACAACATTTTACTGCTTTGCCCTTCAAGCTTCCTCGCCTTCAAAACTATAACCTACCTCTTTATCATTCTTCTATTACGGCTGCTTTATCTACAGAAATATGCTAGCAAGATTTTCTGGAAACACTACAATAATATTAAATCAACAATCAAAGACTATAGCCCGACTTTGTTTATGTCCTCACAACTCTTCTTGCAACCCTTCCTTCTCTATTATCATTCACGTAACTCCTCCGTCGGACTGGAGATTTTAGGACCCAAAATAAGACTCCCATGCTATGTAGGCCTCAAAAGACAAAAGCCTGCATATACCGTTAATTAAAAATAACTATAGCGCTTTCGTATGTAGAATAGGGTAATGAGAGGAGAGTGAGAAACAATTGGATAGAATGATAATACGGAAGTGAAAGTCGACAAATCCCCCCTGAACTATACTCCCGGAGTTATTCCGACGACCCCAACCGGAGATGCCACTGCGTAGCGTAAACGGAAGTTCCGACATTTGGGTCGTTGCATTACTGAGATCATAATCGGCTAAGTATACATCACAAGGGAGCATGCGCTAATGCCTGGGCATGTCCCGTTATTGTGAGCTCAAGGTTACGTTGACCGAGGACTCCTATAATTGAAGGAGTGATGCTATATACACAGAAGCCTATTCCAAATCCTTGCTGATCAGAGAACCCGGGAGTTGCCAGAAGGCTTTAGTTGTCTTGGGCTCTGTGTACCGACATCTGGGGTCCGAGCACAGTTGTCATAATGACTGCAGATGCAACCCAATGCCGGAATCCATAGTCCGATTTCCCGGCAAACGATGTTACAATCCGCAGGCTGCGGATAAACCTCGGTACCTTGATTTCCTGTTTCGTCGCATCTGAGTGATTATTATTGGTTCCCTCGTCTTCTCTTCCCGTCGGCGGGTCTCTCGCCCCGTGGGGTGGGAGGTGTGGTAGGTACATACTATGTAAATAAATACTGAACAAATATCTTCTCAGTTTTAATCATTCTTAAGAACTCAAATAGTCAGATGCCATCTTAGAGGACCTTGAGACATCTTTATTATCAGTTACCATGATGCTATCGGGATATCCCCAATATTTCTTAATCACGACAACTCTTCTCGGATTCCAAGCCATTGCCGAGTCCATCCGACAAGCTAGCTTAGCTGCATCTTCTATCTGCGTACGCATATTTGACTCGTTAGTTTATCGACCTTCGCTGACCTGCGTAGTGCCAAGTGATCCAAGGTGCAGGGATTCCTAATGTTTATTTCCCTAACGACGCGGTCTATCTAGAGAGAGTTGAGTCCTATTGGTCGCTCACATCTCAGCTTACGCCCGAGTGTTTTGTTCTACCGCGGAGTACCGAGGAAGTCTCTGTACTCATCAAAACCTTGGTCAAAGAAACACAATGTCAGTTTGCTATCCGCGGTGGCGGTCACTCATCCACTGCTGGTGCAAACAATATTGAGGACGGCGTGACTATTGACTTAAGTAAGTTGTGAAGCGACCGAGAACTCGAATAAAACCCTTCTTAACATCATCTACGTGTAGGTCTACTCAATAGGACGACATATGACCCAGTCACAGGTCTCGCCTCGATTGGCCCAGGTAGCCGTTGGCTCGATGTGTATCGAACTCTCGATCCATTGGGAGTCGGGGTTCCAGGTGGCCGTATTGGCACTGTTGGTGTTGGGGGGCTAGTGACCGGCGGTGGTTGTTCTCTATATCTGTACCGTCAAGGTTTCGCCTGTGATAGTGTGCATTCATTTGAGGTGGTCCTGGCTGATGGTAGGATTGTCACGGCTAGTTCGGAAGAAAACCCGGACCTCTATAAAGCGCTCAAGGGTGGCAGCAGCAATTTTGGTATCGTCACGCGCTTCGACATGATGACTTTTCATACAAGTCCCATCTGGACCGCCTCCCTGGTGCATCCTGAGAGCGCGGGTGAAGCCCATGTTGCAGCTGTCAAAAAATGGATCGATGACGTTGAGAGCTACCAGAACAGCTCGGCTCTTGTCTTCTGGTCGTACCGGCCGGCGCTGAACCAGACTATTATCCTTAAAGGCTTGGCAGATGTCTCGGGCACTGCAAACCCTCCAATTTTCAACGACCTCCTCGCGATCCCGGGTGCGGTCAGCTCAACAACCAAGATGACTAATATGTCGGAATTTGCACTAGGCACTCAAGCTGAAGGATATAGGTTAGTAAAAACTTGCTATGTTTCGATAACTTACTAGATGAGAACTTATTTAATGCTAATTTTATTATAGAAATATATGGTTCACGATCACCTTTAAGAACGACGAGAAGACTCTCGCCAAGGCAGTTGAGCTGCACGGCAAGCTCGTAGACGAGATGAAGGCGGAATCATCTGATGGTGATTTCGAGACGCAGTGTTTTTTCCAACCCTTGCCCGCTGTAGTCGGGAAACATGGACGCGAGAGAGGCGGTAACATGTTTGGTGTCGACAAACTAGAGGAAAACGCGGTTATTCTACTTGGCTCACTTGCGGTCAATGGCCTAGATCAAGAAGCCTTAGGGCGAGAAAAAATGCTGGCGTGGAAGGACGACTTAGAACGTTACACCATGGAAACCGATACTTATGTCCCGTATCGCTACCTAAACTATGCCGATGGATCACAGGATGTTGTGGCTAGCTACGGTACGGAGAATGTGCTTACAATGATGGCCGTCTCCCGCGCGTATGATCCAGATGGATTTTTCCAAAGACGGGTACCGGGAGGGTTTAAGATACCGAAAAGCGTATGAACACTGAATCAAATGAGCGGAACTTGGAGGGCCGGAGTAAGAGGAGATATAGCTACAAGGTGGCGATACAACTTCAGAGAATGTTTAACACTAAAAATAGGGGCGAGACCTTTTGGCGGGAGATTATCACGAAGTACTTTCTTTAGTTGGCTATGACGTTGAATTAAGTTCAGTCCATTATTATCGTCAAATTCCTCAGTTAAAAAGTTACGTATTTGTGCTAGGAGGCGTAGGTTCGGCCCATCTTCTAGTATAAGGGCGGGGTAAGTATCCCTAGATGACTAAGCCTACTTACATTGCCTGCTTCAACCCAACGGCAGACTACAGCGGTCATTATAGCTTCTAGCACCAGTCGAGGACAACTCACCTGCGTTATCTATTGGTGCGCGTAGAAGGATGTATTCATGGGGGAATCACCTGACGAGTTGGGGGTGCCCTGTTTACTGTCGGAGTACGCGTGTCTGGCTCTGGTTTTCGGCAATCGCGAGTGAAGCAAAGATTTACTCCAAAGCGGAGTAACTCCACCTATACATATTCATCAAGGTGAACGTCTTCATAAATGATGGCTTGACATTTGAGCACCCATCAGAACTGTAACACCGGCTCTCTCACTGCATATGGGCGTCATGTTGGGTGAATATCACATCGCCAGCTATGCCCAACATGTGATGAGGTGCGTTGTTTGCTACCTTGAACCCTTCGAAATCCTATTACTAGTGCCCAACGGCGCCTTAACGCCTTGCTATATAGTATTATGAGGGCATTTTCTTCTCTTGTCTACCACAGAGACTTCATCCATAAACTATTAGCCATTAAACTGATCTTTTGTTGTTAGACCGTACCTGGCACTCCTATAAAGGGCGCCACAAAGGCAAAGGCAGCAAAGGCTTTCTAAAAGTAGTATAAGTCACTACCGCTGGAAAACGTGGTAATATTTTCGGACAGCTTACAAAAAGGGCGCAAGGTCGGGTACAGCTACATAATTTACTAAAAAAAGCAAAAAATAGCATATAGCGCTAAAAAGCTCCTAGAGCTATTTATTAATTTTAATAAAAAAGCAATAAAAGCTTAAAAAAGCTTAAAACAAGTTTTAAATATGCTTTTAAAACAGTTAACAAAAAAAATTTAAATATATTGTCATAATTCAGGTGCACTACTAACTAAACCACCAATCAGAGTGTGTTCTTTTTAATTTTATCTGCCTATATTATTATGATTTATCTAGGTATGCTTTATACACTATTCTTTGCTTTTACAAGCTTTAGTTTTATATAAGACTTATTATATAGAATATATATTATATTATACCTGATTTTAAAAAACTTTTTAAACATAATAATTTTAAAGCTTTTATTTAAAAGTTACTTATAATATACAACTATTATAGCTTTAAAACGACCGGCTTGCTTTATTTTTTTTATAAAACCTTTATATACAAGTTATTTATAAAATAGCAATAAAACATCTTTAAGTAACAACAAAAGCTAAAAGCTTTTGAATTTTTTTAATATTAATACAATAAAACTAAAAAAAGCTTTTATTTAACTATTTTAACAGCAAAATGCTTAATTAACTGTTAAGCTTAACAAACTAAAAAAATAATTAAAGCAAAAAAAGCAGTTTATATTAGATTTGTATAAACTGCGTTTTAAAAAAGCATATAAAACAACTATAAAAAAAAAAAAAAAAAAGGTTCTAAAAATTAAAAAATTAAAGAATTTAAAAAACTTTAACAATTTAAACACTTTTTATTAAACTTTTTATTATATTACTTTTTTTAATTAACAATTTAACTTTAATTATTATACTAAAAATAACTTTTTTAATTTAGAGCTACTTATATTATTATCTTTTTTATTATTTTTATTTTTTAGTTAAAAAAAGCATTTTTAAAACTAAACTACACGCAGATTTTATTTGTAATGTTATTAAAACAAGCATAATAATAAGTTTAACAGCAATATAAACTTAAGCAAACTATTTAAATTTAAGTACTTTTTATTTAAAATAAATTTTATTTATAATAAATAAGTTAAATAGATTTAAAAGCTAAACTTTATATTTATTAGCTTAATACGCAAGTTTTAACGTTATTTTAAACGTATTTTGTTGTAACAAACGGGTTCTATTCTTGCTATAAGTGAGCCTTCCACGGAGGTTGATTTACTTACAGGTGTGGGTCGTTGTTTAGTCTGTATGACTAAGGGGGGGTAACGCTCGGTAGAAAATGTTACAAAAAATATTGTACAAAAGTAAGGTAAATAATCGTTAAAAAATAAACTTCTTTATAATATATTTTAAAAACTAAACTATAAGCTTAAATTAAACAGTAAAATAAAAAAAAACTAATATTAATTACAAAAAGAACTTTTTACGTTTTTATAATATTTTCTTTTTTTATATATTTTTTAAATAGCAATAAATAGCTAGCTATTCCAACTATTTTAAATAGCAATAAATAGCTAGCTATTCTAACTATTCTAAATAGCAATAAATAGCTAGCTATTCTAACTATTTTAAATAGCAATAAATAGCTGGCTATTTTAACTATTTATTATATAACTTCTGCGCTTATAATTAGCTGTAGCTTGTTTTTTAGTCCAGCTTTTTATTTGGTTTATAACCGCGCTAAATCTTTTTTTTAGGCTATTTTTTTATTAGTTTATAATATTATTTCTTTTTTTTTAGGATTATTGTTTTTAATAATAAATAATAAATATTTGTGCTTTTTGCATATTCTTTTTTTTTTTGCCTTATTTTTTATTATAGCTAATTGTGTAAAAAAACGTTATAAAAAACTATTGTTTAATAAAAAACTTTTTAAATATAATTCTTTTTTTTTTGCTATTATTTTTTATGTTTTAGTTATTATGTTTTTTCTGTGTTTTTATTATTAATAACGTAGATTTAAATATTTATTTATTAAATCTGAATTAAATTGTTGTTTTGTTTGTATTTGCAATATACGCTTTTAGTATAATACTAAAGGTTTGTTTGTTAAGCAGCTTAATAAAATTGCTGCACAATATAAATTGCTAAAGAAAAAACTAGAAGTTTTTAAAAAGGCTGCTAAGTTAGCGTTTGTTTGTATGCGTTGCTTTTATAAACAAAAGAAAATGTGGTATAATAAAATAATAAAAGCTATAGCTTATAGTATTATAGATTTAAAAAAATTTAAGTTTTTTAAAAAACGCAAGCGTAAAAAAGAAAGTTGTTAAGTTAATAAAACTGCTGTTTTTGTAGCTGCTTTATTTATTTTTAACTAAAACGTATTTAACTTTTTTTTTGCTTAAAAAATAAACTCTGCTTTTTTAGCTTTAATTAATTAAAATACTGTTAATAAAATGTTGTAACTGTTTGTATTATATGCTATAAATGCTTTTTAAGTTTTTAAGTATTTTTTGCGTATAAATATTCTGTTTATTTAACTAAATATTTTATAGTGCGTTTTTTTTAACGTAAATTTAATATTTTTTTTATTTTATATTTTGCTTAGTTTTTTTTTACTTTAATAAACGTTTTTAGTATAGTATTGTTTAATGCTTTTTTTAATAATAAGATATAAAAAATTAAATATATTTTTATTTTGTAAAATAATAATAGTTAATAATTAGTTTTTAAAATAATTTTTTTAATTTTAAATAATTTAATTTGTTTAAAATTTAGTTTGTTATTAAGTTGTTTAGTTTTAATGTTTCTTTTTAAAAAATATACTTTATTTTTTTTTTTAAAGTTAGCTTTAATAACTTTAATTTATTATAGTATGCTTTTATATATTATTAAATAAATGTTAAATTATTTTTAAGTCTTTGTTGTATTTTAATAAGCTTGTTTGCTTATTTTTTTATTATTAGCGCTATTGCTTTTAAAATCTATGTTTAATTGTTTTTTAAATTAAACTTATAGTTTGTTTTAAATAGTAATATTTTTATGTTTTTGTTGCTTAAGCTGTTATATACAAATTTTGCTAAAAGTAACAATTTAACTTAGTTATTTTGTTATTTATTAAAATAATATTATAAATATTATTTTAACGTTTAATTTAATTTTTTAGTTTGTTTATTTGTTTATAAATAATAAGCTATAAATAAATAATGCTTAATTTTTAAAGCCTTTATTAATAATTGCTAATATTTAAAAGCTATAATAATGCTTTTATTTATAATAGCTTTTTTTAGAATGCTATGTTTATTAAAAACATGTTGCATTATTATGTACGCAAGTTTTTTTGCTGTGCTTAATTTTTTATATAGCATAAAATGCTTATATTTTGTAAGTTTGTTTATAATAACTAAAATCGAATTATATTTAACTTTTGTTATTAGTTTTTTTAATTTTAATAGTTTAATAATAAAATTAAATAATATAACTTTTTATACTTTGTTAAATATTTTAATAAGTTGTAATAATTTGTAAAGTTTATATTTTGCTGCTTTTACTTTTTTATAAAAGTTATATTTTTTATATACTGTTTTAAAAATTTAATTTTAGTTTTATATTACAAAGTTACGTTTAAATTTTTTATAAGTTTTATAAAAATGCTAAGCAAATTTTTTTTGTAAACTATTAGGTATTGCTATTTTTATTTTATATTTAGGCTATTTATTTTTGTTGATTAGGCTTAGTATTACGTTTGGTGCTAAGTGCAGTGCTGCTTTTTTAATCCGTTTTGTTTATTAATTATTAAATAACTGCTTTATGTATGCTAGTGCTAAAATAAAAGTTTTTTTAGGTCTTTTTTAAAATAATATTTAGCTTTGCTTTAATTAATCTGTTTTATATTTATTTTTTTAGCTTAAAATATCTGCTTTTCGATTCTTTTTGCCTTTAATATAAATAATTTTAAAATTAAATTGCAACAAAAATTCTGCTTATTTAACTTGTTATTTGTTTAAAACCTTAGTTGTTATAAACAAAGTTAAGTTTTTATAGTTTAAAAAAACTTTAACTAATGTTAGGATTTTATTTAAATAATGTTTTTATTTTTTAAATGCTTAAACTATAGCTATAAGTTTTTTATTTAGTATTTAATAGTTTATTGCTAATCTTAAGAATTTTTTTAAAAAAAATGCTACTAGATATAGCTTTTTGTTTTTATTTTGTTGTTTTAGTTGTTTGCTTATTGCTATATTGCATACATTAACTTTAACTTTAAATTTTTTGTCTAAGTTTAATAATTGTATTACTAGTTTTATAAAAATCGCCTGCTTAATTTGTTTAAACGTTTTTTGCTTTTCTGTTTTTTATTTAAACACTACGTTTTTTTTTATAAGGTTTGTAAATAGTGCTACATATTTTTTAAATTGCGCAACTAAAGGTTATACATAGTTAGTAAATCTTATAAACAATTTTATATTTTTAATATTGTTTAGTATAAGCTATTTTTTTACTGCTTTAATTTTAAATTTCTAAATTCTTACTTTGCTTAAGGTTATAGTAAATTTTAAAAAGTCCACTTTTTGCGTATAAAATTTGCTTTTATTTAGATAAACTTTTAGCTTAGCATTTTGTAATGCTTTAAGTATTTTTTTTATATGTTTTTTATATTTTTTTAAGGTTTTTAAGTAAATTAAAATGTTGTTTAAATAAACTATTATAATTTGATCTAAATAATTTTGTAGCATATTTGTAATCATTTTTTAAAAACTTGCTAGTGCGTTAATAAGCTTAAATAATATTATTTAATACTTGTATAATTTATAAGGTGTTTTAAATGCTGTTTTTTATTTGTTTTTTTTAGCTATTTATATTTAATAATAAGCGTTCAGCAAATTTAACGCTATAAACTATTTTGCTTTATAAAGTTAATTTTTTAAGTTGTTAATTTATAGTATTAGTTTTGCAAATTTTTGTATTATAAAGTTTTTATAGCAATAATTAACTACTAATTTCTATTTTGGTTTTTCGTTCTTTTTTGTTTTTTTTAGTACTTATAAAATTGAGTATTTTGCTAAAGATTGTAATAGTTGAATAAATCTTTTTTTTAAATTCTTTTTTAAGTATTGATTTAGCTTTTTTAGCTAATTTTAATTTATTTTATATATTAAAAAATGTTTTAAATGTTATTTTTTTTTTAAAAGTATATAGTAATTTTATTTGTTATATTTTAGTAATTTTGTTTTTTTTAGTTGTTTAAATAAGTTAGCAAACTTTATATACTTTTTTAGTACGTTATTTTTTTGTTTGTTTTTTAGTTTTTTAACTATTAGGTATATTGCTATGCTTTTTTTAAATTTGTTTAACGCTTTTTTTAGCTTATTAAAAGCTAAATTTCTTTTTAGCGTATTTTATTAAAGCTAGCCAGTGCTTTAATTTATTTTAAGATTGCTTTTTTTTAATTAAAATATTTTTAAAATTGTATTAAAACTATATATATTAATAATGTTAAGCATAAGTTTTTTTTTATAATTATAAATATTAAAAAAAAGTTTTATAGTTTTTTATTTAATTATGTTATTATTATAAATATTAAAACTTTTATTAACTGTTGTAAATAAATAGGAGTTATTTTTAAACTTTGTTAGTATTTTTGTTTTTTAAACAAATTGTAAAAAAATAAAATCTTATAAAGCTTTTGTATTAAATAAGACCTTTATTTACTTTTTTTAATAGCTTATATTTATTAACACTTATGTTTTTATATATATGTTTGCTGCATATAAAAACTTTTTAATTAATTAAAACAGTTGTTAGTTTATATTAACTGCTTTTTATTGTTTTTTGTTTTTTAGGCTTTTTGTTATTAGTTTTTGCTTTTATTTTTATTATTTTTATTATTTTAAGCCAATATTTTAAATATTATATTAAAAAATACTGCTGTTTGTTATTTTAGGTTTTTTTTTGTTTATAAAAATAATTTCTTTTTTTTTTTAAAAGTAAGTTGTTATAAACTAGCTTTGGCTTTAGCTTTTTGTTTTTTTTAATAAATTTCTAATTTTTTTATTGTATATACCTAATACTAGTTATAAATATATAATTTTGATTTTTTTTTATAATTAATGCATTTTTAAGTTTGTTTTAAATTCTTTTTAAAAATAGCATATTTATTTAAATTTTAATGTTTAAATAACAAATGTTTAATTTTATTAATTTTATATAGTTTTTTTATTAAATTTTTGTTTATTTGTTATAAAAACTATTAGTTTTATATTTTGTTTACTATATAAATATAATATTAATATATTATATAGCATATTTAAAAAATCTTATAGTATATTTTATGTTTTAGTAACAGCTAATTTTTTTTTAGTATTATTGTTTTGTTATATTAATAATTTATTATTATAAGTTGTATAATCGTTTTTAAGTTATTAGTAGTATTAGTTTTTGTTTTTATTAACAATTTTAATTCTTTTATTTTTTAAATTTTTGCTAATTTTGGCTATTATATGCCTATTAGTTCTTTTTATAGTACTTTATAAATAGTTTTAAGATCTTGTTTTTATTTTATTTAGTTATTTTTGTTAGTTTAATATTATGTATTTTTTTGCTAAATTAATTTTGCTATAACATTTTTAAGCCATTTTAAATTATTTTAATAGTTATATTACTTATACTTACAATCTTTTTTTGCTAAACATTATTTATTTTTTAGCTAATTGTTATTTATAAAGTTGTTATTAATACTTGCAGTTTTGTAAATAAAAGTTATAATTTTATATTTTTTTTTTTTTTTTATAGTTTATTTATTTGTGTAAATATAACAGTTATTACTGTTTTTTTAACAAAAACATTTTATGTTTTATGCATATATAAATCTTTTTATATATAAGTATATTTTGCATTTTTAATATAGTTTTAAATATGTTTTACATTTTTTAATATATTTTGTTTGTTATTATTGTTTAATAGTTTATTATGTTTAAATTTTTATTATAAATGTTTATATTAGTTTAAAGTGTTTTTTATTTTATAACTGTTTAAGCTTTTTATATTTTTTTATATAATGCTTTTTTTGTTTACAATTAAAACATTTGACTTAGTTTTGTTTTTTTTTAAAATGTTTTATAATAATTATAGCTTTAAGTTTTATTAGTTTTAAGTATATACTTATTGCTATTGTTTATGTTTTTTAAGCTTGTTTTATATTAGCTATAAAATTTGATTTTCGTTTTTTTTTTTGTTATTATTTTTTAAACAATCGATTATCGATTTTAATTGTTTTAGCTATATACTTTTTAAAATTTTTTAGTTAATTATTTTTATAAAATTTATTTTAAACTAAATTTTTTAACTTTTTGTAAAAAATTGCTATTAAAATATTATTATTGTTTTATAAAGTTTATAATATTAGTTTGTAAAACTTTGCTGCATATTTATATGCTAGTTTAGTTTGTTTAATTTTTAATAGCTGCTGTTTAATTTGCTGCTTTTTTTTTAGATTTTTATATATGTTTGTTAAAGCTTTAGCAAATCTGTTTATATTTTTAAATATATTTTTAGTTTTAACGCTTTAGTTGTTTTTTTTTGTTTTTATATACTTTTTTATTTATAGTTTAAACTATTTTAGCGCGCTTTTTGCTAAAAATTTTGTTGCATAAAGAACTTTTTTATTTTTATTTTAAAAATCTTTTTTATAATATTTTATATAAGCTTTAATTTAAATTAAAAATCTTTTAAAGTGTTTTTAGGATTTTTTAAACTTGTTTAGTTTGTTAGGTTTATATTGCTTAATTTTAAATATATTGTTAAATTGATTTTTAAGTTGCTAGTTTGTACGTTATACATTGTTAACTTGTTTATTAAAATGCTAATTTATCGATTTAAATTAGTCGATTTTTATTTATAACTAATTTAAAGCAAAAGTTATTGCTTTTAAAGTTAGGTTTATAAGTTCTATTATTTTGTTTTATACTTTTATACAATATTATATAACACTTAAAAAAGTTAATTATTTAAAATATAACAAACAAGTTTTATTTTTGCTATAAATAAGCTTTTTATAAAGGTTAATTTATTTATAGGTATAAGTTGTTGTTTAATTTATATAACTAAAAAAGGGTAACGCTCGGTAAAAAATGTTATAAAAAATATTGTGCAAAAGTAAGGTAAATAATCGTTAAAAAATAAACTTTTTTATAATATATTCCAAAAACTAAACTATAAGCTTAAATTAAACAGTAAAATAAAAAAAAACTAATGCTAATTACAAAAAGAACTTTTTACGTTTTTATAGTATTTTTTTTTTTTATATATTTTTTAGATAGCAATAAATAGCTAGCTATTCTAACTATTTTAAATAGCAATAAATAGCTGGCTATTCCAACTATTCTGGATAGTAATAAATAGCTAGCTATTTTAACTATTTTAAATAGCAATAAATAGCTGGCTATTCTAACTATTTATTACGTAACCCCTGCGCTTATAATTGGCTGTAGCTTGTTTTCTGGTTTAGCCTCTTATCTGGTCCATAACCGCGCTAGGTTTTCCTTTTAGGCCATTTTCCTGTTGGTTCGTAACATTTGTATGCATATAGCAAAATAAACTAAGCTTGCAAAAACTAATACTGTAGCTTTATTTAAAGCTTAAATAACAAAAACTAGCATTAATATAAATATAATTGGAATGTATTTTTTATATAGATTAAAACTTTTATTTGCTAATTAGCTTTTTTAAAAGCTAATATTAGCAGTAAATTAGAAATAATTAAATAGTTATTTAATTAAAACCTTAAAACTTTTAACTATTATTTTACCTAAATTAAAAATTAAAAAAATAAGCAAACTAATTCTAAAAAAGCTATATTATACTACCAAAAGCTTTTTGTTACGCTTTAAAATAAAATATTTAGTTATTTTAACTTATTATTTATTAAAAAGATTAATATAGTAAATGTAGCTATATAACGTTAAAAAATAATAAAATTAACTAAAAAGAATTAAAATTAAGAAAATTTTAAGCGGTTTAAATCCCAAACTAACTCCAAATTAAATAAAAGCTTTTAACAATATTAATATTTAAATAAAAAAAATTATTACTGCTAAAGCTAAAAATATGCTAATATAACTAAAAAGCGTAATAACTATTATACTAATAATAACTAAAAAAGTTTTAATTAAAATAATATTAGCAATAAATATAAGCGTTATATTATAAAAAAATTTTTATTAAATAGCAACAGCTTTTACTTTTTAGCAAAACGTGTTTATAATAATAACAACTTGTATAAAAATTATAAGTTTGCTATAAAAAGTATTAAATGCTTTAATTATAATTAAATAAAGCATATAAATTATAACTGCTTGCAACTTTAAAAAGCTAAAAAGCGAAAAATTTAAAAAATTTAAACTATTTATAACTTTAATAAATACTGTTTTAAAAACAATAATAATGCTAACTATATTTAATTTAAGTTTTTATTAAAAAGTTATATAAATAATAACTAAAAAAAAAATAAATAAACTTAGTTTTTAAAAATGTTAAATTTAAGTTTAATTAATAGCTTTATATTTCAATTTTGTAACGTTTTTATATCTTTTGTAATATTTATATTATATTTTTTAAAAAACTTTTTATTTAAACTTATGCTAATTTAAATTTATATACTAAATATAATTGCGTTAATTATACTTTTGCTTTTTATTATAAATTAAAAAAAGCTTTTTTTTATATTTATTTTTTACAATATGCTGCTAATAGCACTTTTTTTATTTATAACGCTTATTAAGTTTTTTATAAATTAATTAACAGCTGTAAAGTTATTTAAAAATTTTGCTGCGCTTATATTGCTATTAACAAAAATAACAAACTTAAAAGCAGTTTTATTTTGCTATTTTAGTTAACTTTAAAAGATTAAAGTATTATATTAAATTTAGGCTTTAATTAATAATATTTTAAACTATAGTTAAAACATTTTAAACTAATAATAGCTTTTTAATTTATAAAAGTTTGTTATAATTAAAAGTTTTGTTAAATAATTATTTAACTGCTTAAACTTATATAACTTAAAAAAATAAAGTTATTTTTAACTTAATTAAAACTTAAAAAAGTTTTAGCTAAGTTTTATAACCTAGCTAATTTTTTTAATAATAATAAAGCTAGCTTACTTTTTTATTTTAAGCGCAATAATCTTATAATAAACCTATAAAATAATACCACAGTTTTTTATTATTTTATATATTTTTTAGCATAAAATAAGCTAATAGCTTTACAAATTTAGCTTAATAAAATGTTAAAAAATAAAAAAATATATAAATTTAAAAGCCTTGCTAATGCTTTAATTTTTTTTGTACTTAAAAAAAATAAAAGCTTACGCTTATATATTAACTATAAAAAACTTAATAAAATTATAATAAAAAATTGTTTTACTTTTTTTTTTATTTTAAAAATGTTAAATAAGCTGTTTTATATTAAAATCTTTATTAAAATTAACTTTAAAAACGTTTATTATTATATATAAGTTAAAAAAAAAAATAAGTAAAAAACAGCTTTTTGTATTAAATATAATTATTATAAATTCTTTATTATATTTATAAGTTTATATAACGCTTTTATTACTTTTTAGAATTATATATAAAAAACATTTAACAATATTTTAAATATTTTTTATTTTATATATATAAATAATATATTTATATTTTTAATAAATAAAAAGTTTTATATAAAACATATATAAAACGTTATTTAAAGATTATAAAAAGCAAAACTATATGCCAAACTTTTTAAATGTTAATTTTATTAAAAAAAACTTAACTTTTTAAAATATATTATTTTTAGCAAAAAAGTTAAAATAAATTTTAGCTATATTAATATTATTTAAAATTAGCTATTTTTTTATTTTTGTTATAAGCTATAAAAATTTTTAAAGTTTTATAACTTTTATTGCCGCTTTATTAAAAAGTATTTTTAAGTTATAGCCTTATTAACTAAATATTTAAAACAAAGCGTAATTAAAATAAAAAAAAGTTAAATTTTATTAAATAGTTTAATGTGTACAGCTTTTAATAAGCTAAAAAACTTATTTAAAAAAGCTATTTTTTTTATATATTTTAACTTTAAAAAGCAAATATTAGTAAAAACTAATTTTTTTAAAATAGCGTTAATAAAAATATTATTATAAAAAAACAATTAAAAATAATAATAACTTGTTTTATTTTATTTTTATATATTTAATAATATAAAAACAAAATATAATATTTTTAATTAAAAAATGCTTGCTATTATAAAATGTTTTAAATATTAATAGCATTATTTATAAAAAAACAAATTATTTGTTAAAGTTTTAATTAACTATACTAATTTATAAGCTTTTATAAAAACGTTTAAATTAAATAGCAAACAAGCTTAATAATATATATATTTAGCTTTTTTTAATTTTATTATTAAATATAAAAAAAGCAAGCAAAATAAAACTAATATATTTTTGCGCCGCTTTAATTATATAGCTTACAAAGCTTAAAATGTTAATTTATTTTTTTTGTTAAAACAAAAGATTAAAATAGCTAATACCAAAATAAAAAACTATATTTTTAAAACTTTTGCAAAAAAGATCTTTGTTATTAAATCGGCTGCAGAACATATTATTTTTATATAAATAATTATATGTTACTACGTGCATATAGCTGCAAATAATAAAAACTTTTAAAACCTAAAGATTTAATAAAGTTTATAAAACTTAATTTTTTAAATCTAAAAAAAAGATTTTAAATATTATTAACTATATAAACAATTTTTAAATAAACAGCTTATAAAACTTTAATAATTTATTAAAAAATTTTTATTATAATATAAAAGCAAAACTTATATTTTTTTTAAAAAATTAATTTATTTTTAGTTTATTAAGCTATATTATAATGATTTTATAGCTAAATATTTTAGTTAAAATTATATATTAAAACTATTATAACAAAAGTTTTATTAGCAAATTATAAAAGCAAATGTTTGCAACTATATAACTAAATATATTATTTGTTTTAAATTTAAAACAAAATATTATTAAAAATATAATGCTTTAAATACTTTTTTAATACTTATTAGCTTTATAAAAAAACTATTTATAAACTTTATTACTAAATTATTTAAAATATTTTATTATAAAATTATTATTAACGCAATATTTATAATAATTAACCGATTTATTAAACTTATGCACTTATTTTTTATTAATACTATTATTACTGTTATTTAGCTAGCAGTTTTATTTTACAAAAAAATAAAATATTGTTTTAAAGCTTTTACAAATATAGTTTTTAATAAAAATTTTGTTTTTATTAGTTAGTTTTAGTTAGATTTATACTACTATTTTAAAATTAAAAAAAGACTTTTAATTGCGTTTTATTTTTAAATTAACAGCTAAACTAAAAAAATAAACTAAATTATAAAGAGCTACTTTTAATGCTTTGTTAATAATAAATAGATTAATTAGCCCTAGCTATTGCCGCAAGCTTTTTTTACAATAAATGTAGTTATTAATAGCACTACTAAAAAGTTGCTTTTTAAAGCATTATATAAATATATTTTAAAAAAAGTATTATTAATATAAAACTAGCTATACAAATTAAAAACTATTTGCAACAAATTAATAAATTAATAACGCAATATAATTAAAAAATATATAAAGAATTATAACGCTAAACACACTTTTAAAAGTTTTTATATTAAAAAATTAATAGCTTTATTAACTTAAAACTTTAAATTTTAGAATTGCAAGTTAGCTTTTAAGTTTATTAAACCTTTTAAAATTTTAAAAACGGTTAAATTATAAGCGTATTACTTAACACTTTTATAGCAATATAATTAAATTTATAACGTATTTTTTATATAGTTATTAAAACTTTAAACAGTTAAAACTTTAAACATTTTACTTATGCCTGCATTAAAAAATGTTAAAAATAAATAAAAAATAAAAAATATAATAAAAAAAATAATATATTAAAATAAACTATATTATAAAATTAAATAAAAAAGCTAGCCAAATAAATATAATTAATAAATATTAGCTATTAATATTATTACTTTTATATTTATTAAAAAATTTAAAAAATAACAAAGTTATAAAAAAAAATAATAAAAATTAAAGCTATTAAAGCTGGCGTTTTTAGCACAAAAAGATTTTAAAGCTAAATTAATTAATTTTTAACAAATTTTTAAAACACTAGTTTTAAAAAACGCTAGTAAAACCTAAAATTTTAGCGTAATAAAAATTAAACTTATTATTTTAAACTTTAAAAATGTTTGCGCTTTATTAATAAGCTATATATTAACTAAACTTAACTTTATTTAATATTAAATTTAAATATATTATTATATTTTAATTTATTGTTATAAATATTTTAAAACGTGTTATTAATGTTAGTTTTAATAAAATTTTTAATTTTTTTAGCAAATTGCTTTATTGTTAAATATTAAGCAGTATAACTAGTATTTAAAAGCTGAAAATATAATATAGTTGTTTAATAATATTAAGTGTGCTATTTTATAGTTTAAGCAAGTTAGTTTTAAATATAAAACAAAAATTATAATAATTATTAATAGTATTAGCAGCAATAAAAAAAATAAATAAACGTATTAAACAGCGTTATTTAGCTGCATATGTTTTATAAGCTAAAAAATGTTTTTAATTATATTTAAGTTAGCAAAATAAAATAAATAAAATAAAAAAAAATATAACTACTTTATTATTTTTAATTTTATTAATTATATTATACGTAGCTTAATAAACTGTAAAAAAATAATAAAAACTTTAAAAAAGCTAAAATTAAGCGGCCGCAATTTTTTTACAATAAGCTTTTAAACCTGCTTAAAAAATATTAGCATTTATATTAATTTTAACTAGCAAAGCAAAGTTGTTATTATTAATATAATAAGCTTAAAATATATATTTGCTTTATTTAAAAAGCTTTAATATTTAAATAGTTTTAAATTGCATTATAAAAAAAATTTAAATTATAAGCAGCAATTTATATAAAAAAATAATATAAAACAATTTATAGCTTAACAAGTTTTATAGCTTTTGCTGCAGCTAATGCAAAAAAATAAAATTGTTTTTTTATATATATATAAAACTTTTAAAAGCAAGCTAGCTTAAGGCTAAAACGTATACGTTGCAGCGCTTTAATACTAATAATATATAAAAGAACTAGTTATACAAAAAAGCTTTTTGCAATAGCTAAACTTACGCTAGCGCGTTTAACAAGTTTAATAGCGCTAATAACAAAAAGGCATAATAAAAAAGTAATAAACAATAAAGGCAGTAATTTAAATAAAAAAAAGAAATAAATAGAACTTAAAAATAATTGAAATAAAAGCGTAATTAGTAACAATTATAGCTAAAACTAACAAGAAAATGCTAGCGGCAGCTAAAAAAAAAAAAAAAAAAAAAAAAAAAAAATATAACAAGCTATATACTTTGTTTTTAAATTAGCCTGCTAAGTAATTTGTATTTAGAACAACGCGTTATTATAAGCCCAGGTATTTAAAAATTACTTAAAATGCACAGAATTTTTTTATTAGCCAAAAATTTTTATTGTTTATATTACTTTTTTTATTGTTTACACTTATTTTTTATTAATTCCAATTAATTTCTAGCTTTTAATTTTATATTATATTTTATTATAATTTTATTTTTAATTATACTAGCACTACTTATAATAACACTTAACCTTATACTTAGGTTAAAACAACTTATTATAAAAAAAAAAAATAATTATTATAATTTAGGTGCATTACCAACTAAACTATTAATTAAAATATGTTTTCTTTAATTTTGTTTGCTTATATTATTATAATTTATCTAAATATGCTTTATATACTATTTTTTGCTTTTATAAGCTTTAGTTTTATATAAAACTTATTATACAAAATATATATTATATTGTACCTAACTTTAAAAGACTTTTTAAACGTGATATATATTTAAACAATATTAAAGTTATATAATATTAACAAAAAAACGCAGCTTTATTAACATAATAATTATGTTTAAACTTTTAAACAGCAATAAAAATATATAACATATAAGCAAAATAATGCTTAAAACATTATAAAATAAAAAAAAATAAGCAAACAAACTATTTAGTAAAACAAAATATTAAAATAACGTTAAACAATAATTTTATGCTTATAGCATACAAAATTAAATTAAAAACATAACGCTTTTTTAAAAACTTTTAAAAAACATATTAAAAAAACATATATATAAAAAAGCTATTAAAACAATATATAAATTAAAATTTAAATTATTTGCTAAAATATTATTTTAAGCTTATTATTTTTATATAAATAAAGCTATATAAGTAGCTAATAGCTTATATAAAGCATAAAAATTTTAATTAGTATTATAAACGTTTTAATTATATAAAAAAATATTAATACATTTTATATATTATAAAGCAATAAAAAAACATTTTATAAAATAGCTAGCTAAACTAACAAAAAAACTGTATAAAACATATAAATAAAACAAATATTTATAAACTTTGTTTAAAAATCTAAAGTGTTTTAAAAGCTTTATTATAATTATAAAAGTTTTTAAAAACTTATAGTTTTTATATTAACGCAAAAAAAAAACAAAAAAACAGCATTAAAAAAAACAAAAAAAAGCATAAAAAAAACAAAAAAAAAGAGTTATAAAAAAAAACTATAAAGCTAAAAATTATAAAAATAATATAAACTTAGTTTTTAATTAAACAACTTTTTTTATTTTATTTTTATTTTTATTTTTATTTTTATTTTTATTTATTTATTTAAAAAAAAATATAAAAGCAAAAAGATTTTAAAAAGCGTTAAAAAAAGTATTAAATATAAAATAAACTTAATTTTTTTTTTTGTTATATATAATAAATATAAAATAGAAGCTATTTAAGTAGCAACAAAAAATGCCTTAGAAATAACAAACATTAGCTTTGCTAAAACTAATATAAGCTAAGCACGCCTTTAAAATAAAGCAAAAAAGACTTAGTAAAAATAGCTTTACAGCTGCTTTAGTACTAGATTAGTTAGATAAAAATGTATTTATTAGATAAACAGTAGCTTCTGATACGCCCGCATGCCCTACAGGAGGCTCTGTGGATAACTGCCACGTGGTCTTCCCCCGGCGTTAAATATACCTACCTACCTACCTACCGTACCTGGCACCCTTCTTAGTTTCTGGAAGTCTGATATTAAACAATGTTGGCAGTTTTGAGGTTCAAAGGGCAAAGTGAGCATCGGTTTGCTCCGTGGAAACTGTATATGGTATGGTCCTAACCGAGGCACTCTAATCATTCTATTTTTCTATTTCATTAATGTTGTTTCCATTGCGTACGTGACTGAAGGTGCAGCCACTCGTTAGCCATGCCCTACACATTCAGACTTGGTACTTTGAGGTACCTCAGAACTTCCTGAAGGGGATGTTGAGAGCAAGGGGTATATGACTAGTACTGGCAAAGAGCACCTTGCCCCTGGCGGTACTAACTAGCTTTATTAATTTCAAGTCGCAATAGGCATTTCCAGTGTGATTGGCCTCACCCTAGAAGTAATTACCACGTGTAGTTACTATACTTGATACATAATGAAGGGATATGGATGACTTGGTCTCGTATTCAAAGAAGGTCACGCTTCGTCAATCATGTCGGAGTATACAAATCCATCCTAGTACCGCGGCGTCCGGGCCGCATGCTGTGCTGCAGGCGTGCTGCAGCATGCAGATTATCCTGGCTAATCTTCGGGTGGCTGAAGTTCGGGGATTAAAGCCAACTAACTTAAGTATAGACTGCTGGCTCCATCGGAGACCTGGTGTTGTCGACGTAGGTACGTGACGTCGTGTCGTGTAGAAGCATGCGAAAGGGACCGGCCTGCCAATAGTCGTCTCCCTTACTTATCCGAATAGAGTCTGCGCAGGACAAGCCTTCAACAAAGCTAGAGATTTTAGTAGACATAGTAGATTTTGACTTATAGCTGGTAACGTTGCACTGGTGCTGTTTACCTTGAGTATCGTGATATCTGACGGAAGTGCAGTCGGCTTCTAGTTCGAAAGAATACCTCCTCATTAGCTAACACACGCAGGGCCTCTATGCATGAAGCTAGAGGTTACTCCCGCAAAGCTCCGGTTTCATGCTATATGTCCTACTTAAGTATGAGAGTTCGTAGCTTCTTACCAAAGCCACTGTGAACATGTTTTTGGGGCCGGGGGTGAGCTTCAGAGAAGAATCTACGGTGCCGCTTGCATTGAGTCTGCTCGGTCTCGGTGAAGGTTGGACCGACTACTAACCTTTGTCGGTGTTGGCATCTGCACTTCTTAATAATTCTAAAGTTACGGACCGAATAGACATCGAACTTCCCTTGAACTCCGCATTCTCCTCATCACATCCTCCCTCGGTAAAATAGATTGACTGGTACTCAGATATTATCAAGTGTAACTATAAAATTCCAACTCTTGCCGAGAAGTCATTCCTCTTCTCTCTGCCGACCCATCCCTTGACACCTTTAGCACGTAGCTCACTCTTCCTAGCTGTCGCAATGTCACCCTTTGCCACTCAGTTTGGCGTTCTATGCCTTGTATTACTCTATGGCGTCGAGGCCAAAGCCAATTACAACATTACAGACGATACTGTGTTCTATGGCCAGTCTCCGCCAGTCTACCCATCACGTATGCCTTTTGCTTGTCGTTCCTTAATAGTACAGGCTATGGGTTGTTACTAATCCTGCATAGCCAATGGCACGGGCATAGGCGACTGGGCTGATGCTTATGCAAAGGCTCGGGCGTTAGTCTCTAAGATGACACTCGAAGAGAAGGTAAAAATTATTTCAGGTTAATGGTTCGGCTAATTATGATTTACTAAGACGATACTTTTGGCAGGTGAACATAGCCATCAGTATTCCAATGGGAGGGGATCATGTGACCGGGTGCGAGGGCAGGGTTGAAGCCATTCCTCGTGTAGGCTTCCCCGGCTTGTGTCTCGCCGACGCTGGCCACGGTTTGCGGAATGCCGAGCTCGTGAGCGCCTGGCCAATTGGAATGAGTGTCGGAGCTAGGTACCAACCTTGCCACAACGCTCTTGATCTTTAGAAAGCGTTACTAATGGATGCCTTAAGTTGGAATAAGAAATTAGCTCTACAGAGAGCCACGGGCATGGGTGCCGAATTCAAGAAAAAGGGCGTCAATGTCATCTTCGGTCCCATTATTGGCCCTCAAGACCGAATTGGGAAGGGTGGACGTAACTGGGAGGGTAAGTCCCGTTCGAGCTGTGCCGTTACATATAATGGCCAAGCTAAATAAAATTACAGGTTTCAGCAGTGACCCCTGGCAGAATGGGAAACTCGGGTATGAGAGTGTCAAAGGACTCCAAAGCGCTGGCGTCATTGCCAGTGTGAAGGTATTGGCGATCCCTCGATGTTGTCCGGTTAATATGAACTAACGTCCAGGCGCAGCATTTGTTGCAAATGAACAGGAGACCCGGCGTAGTACTAGTACATTTTTCTACGAGGACGAAACTACAACTCAGGCCGTTTCAACTAACATTGACGGCAAGACTATGCATGAATTATATGTCTGGTACAGCTGCTTGCCAAAATTCGTAGTTTATGGACGGATGGACTGACAATTTTACAAGGCCTTTTGTAGACGCTCTCCACGCCGGAGCTGCCAATATCATGTGCTCTTATCAGAGACTTAATAATTCGTACAGCTGCCAGAACAGCAAGGTCTTGAACGGCCTGCTGAAGACAGAGCTCAACTTCCAGGGTTTCGTCATCACTGACTGGGGTGCCCAACATGCCGGTGTCGCGACTGCGATGGCAGGCATGGATAGTGCCGCATTGCCCGAGGGCGGAGACTTCGAGACTATGCTGTGGGGACTGAATCTCACGCTCGCCGTGCGAAACGGATCGGTGCCCGAGACCCGTCTCGACGACATGGTTACTCGGTGAGTTCCACTCGGAACATCCACGCTGAAGAAGTCAATTGACATATCGTAGAACTCTCGCAGCTTGGTACAAACTTGGACAGGACCAGGATTTCCCTGAGCCGGGCATCGGTTTCCAAGCTGACACCACCTTGCCACACAAATCAATCGACGCTCGAGACCCGGCGTATGACGATGTCTTATTGCAAGGCGCTACTGAGGGACACGTGCTGGTGAAGAATGTCAACAATGCGCTTCCTCTCAAGAAACCTAAGATGCTTGGCATCTATGGGTATTCCGCTAGGAACCGGGACTCCTACGAGCCTAACAATGTGTTGGGTCCACTTCAGATCGACGACCACACCCTTGACCATGTCATAATTGACCGAAACGGAACCATTTATTCAGGTGGCGGATCAGGCACTAAGATAACCTCACTAGCCACGGGCCGGGCGGCTGCGGGCCACTTACACTTATCGGCACTATAGGGTAGTTTCCATATAAATCTGTTATTACCCCACTTTTTTGATAAATTAATTAAAAGCCGGAAAAAAAATCGGAAAAATACGAAACTAGTACTAAAACGGAAACAATATTAATTATTATTTATAAAAAATTTAGAAAAAATAAATTTCTTATTTTAATTAATTTTTTTATTTTATAAAAATTTTTAATTTTTTTAATATGTAAAAACTACACAGTGCAATACAAATTTCAACTGCTTTATGTTTTAAAAACAGAATAATTAAAAGCCCTACTTTATTATAACTATAAAAATTAGTTTAAAAAAAATTTTTATTATTTTTTGTTATTTTAATATTAAACGTTAAAGTTAAAATTTTAAAATTTTAAAATTTTTTTTACACTTTATTTTTACATATAAAAAAAAAGTTTTTAAATACTGTATACTGTGCTATATTAAAAAAAAATATAAAAAATATAAAAATTTTAACTTTAATATTAAATATTAAAATAACACAAAATAATAAAAAAAATTTTTAAACTAATTTTTATAGTTATAATAAAGTAGGGCTTTTAATTATTTTGTTTTTAAAACATAAAGCAGTTTAAATTTATATTGCACTGTGTAATTTTTACATATTAAATTTTTTTTTAAATTTTTATAAAATAAAAAAAATTAATTAAAATAAGAAATTTATTTTTTCTAAATTTTTTATAAATAATAATTAATATTGTTTCCGTTTTAGTACTAGTTTCGTATTTTTCCGATTTTTTTTCCGGCTTTTAATTAATTTATCAAAAAAGTGGGGTAATAACAGATTTATATGGAAACTACCCTATAGTGCCGATAAGTGTAAGTGGCCCGCAGCCCGCAGCCCGCCCGGCCCGTGGCTAGTGAGGTTTTCTTACATTGAGTCATTGGTCCCTGGATTCAAGAAACATTTTATAGCTAGCTTAAATATGAAATCAAGAGTTTTGTATCTTTAATCCTTTCGAAACAAACTTTATTGAGTTAATACGTTCTTACCTGTCCTACTGGAGCCATGTTGTTACGAAGAGTTGCTAATGTCAGCCACTACTCAGCATGCGCCGTAGATACTACTTCAATTCAGACCAGCCTGGTACTAGCAGACTACCCTACTCGCTTATAAATTCCCACGCCCAGAACTGGAAACAATGCTGCTAGTGAGCCCAGCAACATGAGCCGCCAGAACTGCTGGGTGGGTAATTCAAAATTGGGGGCGGTGGGACCTTGGATCTTGCGCCTCGGTGCTCCAGTACGCAATAGCTGTGCCCCTTTTCTCCGAATATCAATAACAGTCGCTAGATGGAGCATCCTTAATGGCATACCCTGGTGGACGGCCAATATCCGCGCAGTCTTCATTGCACTTTTGATTTGCCTCCCATTTAGTGGCCATTGAGCTAGACTATCTAAGTCCTGTTCACTGAGGTCGATATCGCTGCTCGAAAGTCTTTGGACGAAATGAGACGAGATCTCTCTTCGAGCATCTCGTGTAAGTTCTTTGTAGGTGAGGGCGATATCGATACGAGACTCGAATGCTGGATCGAGGCCCTCCGTTCTGTTCGTCGTAAGGATAAGGACACCTTGGTAATACTCCAAGAGTACCAGAAATACTGTATCTCTTCTTAGCAAGGTGTTCTTATCATCTTCCCACCTGAAGAGTCCAGCACAAATTACTCACTTGACACCAACTCATTTCGGTTAAGATCCTCATCAGACCGCCGTCCCAAAAATACATCAGCCTCATCAATGAGCAATACCGCGTCCCAGTATGCACAAAGGTCTAGAGCACTCTTCAACGATCTTTCAACTTTCTCGGCTGAAACACCTAAGTCTCCGGCTTTAACCCTATAAAGTGGTCGTTGTAATTTCTCGGCCACTTAGAAACGTGTCAGTCCAGCAACTCAGGCTGTGATGCTGTACGATAAGAGTTTAGTGCTTGTTAACTTACCTCCCTCAGCAGTCAAAGTCTTTCCCACGCCTGGAGGGCCACCAAGGAGCAAAATCAATCCTTTTCCTGCTTCCAGCGTTAGATAAACTTCAGATAGTTTTTGCGGCTGGCTTCTATTCAATATGTGCCATATTACTGTGAAATACGTACCTTTTCCTTGAACAAAATCATCGAATTCTTCGCCGTCACTCCTATCAGATGAAACGAAAGCGCTGAGTAGCTCTTTCACTGTTTCATTGAGGACCAAATTATCAAACGCTTCTTGATTCCAGATGAAAGAGCTGATATCGGCGATGTTGAACTTATGCCATGACTTACTATCCAGTGCGAACCCTTTGACTTTGGGGACAGTGAGCATCGCCCGAATTTCGTCCAGCGATAGTTGTTTGACATCTTTCGACTGATAACATAGATGGGCCTCTCGCAACCTGTTCGTGGCACTCTTCTGTAACCCATCAAAGGGGCTCAGAGAGGGCGCGGACTTATGGAATCGGTGGTATGCTTTTGCATCCACCATTATCCTTTCGGATAACTAAAACATGATTCCACAGCCGTTAGAAGAATTTGTATAATGTAAATCTTTTAAAAAACAGAGATAGTCTTACGTAGATTGTGTTATCCACCTTTGATTTTCTCCATTCTTGGTCTTTTTCACGTTTGACACGACCCTGGAAGAATTTCATATGCCGACCACGGATGCTAAAAAAGATCTTGCCACGTTCTAGAAGCTCAGTTTGGATCTTCTCCTGCCTTTCATGAACTTTTAAAGGGAAGGCTGTGAGTTCGGTGATTTTCTTAAGACCTTCAAAGGCGTTTATATAGCATCGTATCCCGCGAAGCCCTTGAACATTCCTGTCCCAGTCTACGACCTCAATTTCGAGGCCAACATAAGACCGGAAAGGGTTAGTGACTTTCCATGTTTTCTCAAGTATGCCAGCAGAAAGAATACCGCCCTTGGAACGGATGACTATATCACTCGGATCGAAAGCGAGCTGGAGATGGTGGAAATTGATATAGCCTGTAGTCCGGAAGTCTCTCAACGCCTGGAAAGAGTCTTGCAACTCCGTTGACAAAATTTCTCTCAGCGTCTTCAGCAATTCCTTGCCTTCATGGTCTTTTTCGTTCTCTTCCCGAGCAAGCAACTGGTCCCAACGATGGATAAATGCTGCAAAAGGTGGTGAGAAACTCAGTGAAGGAGCATCTAGCTGAAGATCTGGATAGCCTGCGAGAATTATAGACAGGGTGCCCTTCAACCATTCGTTATGAATTATAATGGAATTGGTATCGACAGTGAGTCCGTGAAAGGTGTGCCGCACGACAATCGCGAAAGTTTCATTCCTATCCTTGGTCATTTCTGCATTGTCTTTTTGGTATAGTCTCACCTGGGCCGGGGCAAGACTCGAGAACGAAAGTTTACCACCTTCAGAATCTTTCTTTGCAAATAGGTGTAGTACCTCTGGTCTCGAGCCGATTTTCTCCTTTTCCTCGAGCTTACGGCTCTCGTGTACCCGGGTTCCGGATTCCGAAGTAGATTCTGATTTGGAATCCGAACTAGAGTCGGTGCTAGACTCGGCTCCGTCTTGTTTCGGGGCCTTCGCCTTACTACTATGGTTTCCTTTTCTCATTTTCTTATTGAGAGGGCGGTGAGCTGGTTCGGAAATAGAAGAGTCCTGGTCCACAGATTCCGGTCGAAAAGCCAAACTGGCATACGACGGGTCATTAATAATTTGCCGAATTGTTTGAACGCTTTTAATGAGAGTAGAGCTGTTACTTGTATCCATGGAAACGATCTGAAAAGGTATTAAATATTCTGTCTCGAATATTTGGATCGCTGTGATGAGGTAGTATATTCTACTCGCTGGATAGAATAAGAGGTTTATAAGAAGTCCCCGTAGCCAGTTTAGTAATAGCGAGTAAATCCTTAATGGTAGTGTGTATTGAAATTTATATTGTAGCTACTGTTGTACGGAACTCTCCATGTTTCCTCCTATCAGGATTCTGTAATTACCTGGGCGTATTTAATATCTTCAAGGTGGCTAATAGTAGCGCCACTTTGTCACTTCGATTCAAATATTGTATCAACATGCATCATGCATTGTCAGCATCTTACAGCATTCTGTACCTAGGGAGAATTCTTCTCAGCCTGGTAGAGCCCGACGGCTCACTTTACCTAGCTAGGCGAATGAGCTGTCGGATTCCAGGTGGTTGACCTTCGTTGGGCACTGTTGCATCCCTACAATAACGTTTGAGCGGGGCAGCCAACGTAGTCAGTTAGCCTGCATAGCATAGCAGCAGCAAGAGCCGCGGCCAAGCAGACCCATGGCCCGGGGAGCTTGGGGGCGATTCGGGCTACTACTGTAAGCTGGCGAAATTATTCGAATATTAGAACAATACCGGGATTAGAACACCGATCAAAATAAAGCCCATAGCCGAGGGCCTAGAGCCGAAATTTGGACTTGGGTTGTGGGTTCTTACTGTCAGATATAAGCGATGGCGTGCAATTGGGTTGAATGTGTTGTATTGATTAATGTGTTAATATAGGTTTTATATAGTAGTAACTGCGTTTGTAGGCAGAATTATATAAAGGCCCCTGTTATTGTCAAATATAAAGGATATAATCTTATTCGGTATATTGACTAAAAGGGTATTTAATGACAGACTTATGTTAGTGTCAGATATAAGGGATATGATCTTATTCGGTATATTGACTAAAGGGGTATTTAATAACGAACCTATGTCAAAATAACAGGGGCCCCTATATAATTCTGTTTACAAACGCAGTTATTACTACATAAAAACTATATTAACACATTAATTAATATAATATATTTAACCTAATTGCATGCTATTGCTTATATTTAACAATTAAAAGTTTTATTGTTATATTAAACTATTAATTAAATAGCTATTAGCTTGATTAAGCGATTAATATGTAGAAACTAACTAATTAAAACGTTAAAATTGCGCTTAAAAACGCAAACAACTTTTACTTTTGGAATAAAAAGCTTAAAAATAAGGCAGTTAGTTTAAATTTATAGGATTATATTATATTAGATTTTAAAATAAGAATATTATAGCTAAAGCAATTAATTATGCTTAAAATTAAAAATTATTTAAAAGCAATAATAACGCTGGCATTAGCTACAAAATTTTTTTTAATTGTAAACTATAAAATAATAAACTTAAAACTTTTATAAAATATAACCGAAATAATAACTGTTAAAAAAAACGTTTATAATACGGATTTAAATAATTATAACGCTTAAATATGCAAATATATAAATTTAATTAAGTTAATTAATTAATTAAAGAACTAAATATTTAAAACAATGTTTTAAAACTATAAAAACATTTTATTTAAATTTATAAACATGCTAAATGTTTAGTACAAAAAGCTATATATTATTAAAGCATATTTTAAAAGTAGCTTTATATATTAAGTATGGCTAAACTATAGATTTTTTATTAACAACAGTATTAAAAAATTATTAAAAGACTTAAAAACTTAAGCAACAAAATAAAAAAAAAAGCTAGCTATTATAATAAAGCATAAAGCTATTAATTTTATAAAGTTTTATAATATTGCTACAGATTTAAAAAAAGCTTTAAAAACTAGTTATTTAGAATAGGTTATAGCGTTTAAACAAACTAATAAGCTAGAAATTAAAAAAAGGATTTTAAACTATATAAAAATTGTATTAAACTTTAAAAATAAAGTAAATATTTAATTGTTTGTTTAAAGCAAACTAATTAAAAAAGAATTATATAAAAAAAGCTTTTATATATATAATAATATTAAAAAGATTAGCGATTTTATTAAAATTGAAAACTTAAATAGTTAGCTTAAAGCAGTAAAAAAAGGCAAAGCATACGCTTTTTAAAAAAAAGAATTATAAAACTAAACACCAGGTTTTGTAAGCAAAAAACTTTGTGCAAACATAAATATAAATAATATAAAGTGCAAGCTTTGCATTTAAATTTATATATTAAAAAAATGTTAGTACGCTTTTTTAAAACGTGCTTTTAAAAAGTTTATATTAAATTAAATTATTTAAAAAATAGTTTAAAAGCTTTTAAAATTAAACTTAAAGCTAATTAAAAAAATTAAACAAATTTAAAAAAAAAAAATAAAGCAAAATAAGTTAAAAATTAAAACAAATTAATTATTAAAAAGATTTGCTTAAATAGCTTTTATAGCAAGCAATAAAATAAAAACAATTTATAAACTAAAAAACTTAGCTATTTTTAATTTAAAAATAACTATATATATATTTAATAAGATTAATAAGTTTTTAAATTTTAAAAAAGCTAATTTTTATAATGCAGTATATGCAAAAAATAAAGTTATTTTTATTAAAAGCTTTAAAAAAATTAATATTTAAGTTTAAAAATTAAAAAGATTAAAAGTTTATTAATTTTATAACGTAGCTTATTGTTTAAATATAGCTATTAACTTAATATTTTTATATATATTTAATAAATTAAAGTATTAGTAGAATAACAAGCTATTTATTAACTTTTTTTAATAAAAAAACAGCTTAATATTTTGCTGTTTATAAAACTAACTTAATTAGTTTGTAATAAAATATTTTTTTTTGTTATTTAAAAAAACTGCTTTTTATATAAGGCGTAACAAGCTTAACTTATATATAAAAAAACCATTTTTGTAAAAAGACTTATTTTAATAGCATTTTAAAATAAAATATTTAAAACTTAAAGCATTATAATATTTAGTAGCTTTATTTTAAAAAGTAAAAATGTGCTAAGCTTTTAATAATAATAATAAAATTAAAACTGTTTAATATAACGTGTATAATATGTTTAAAATTAAGCGCTAAATTAATAAATTATTTAAAAAAAAGCTAACGATAGCTAAAATACGTTTAGCTATTAATTTTTACAATTTTGAAAATCTTAAAAAGAATAAAGGTGCAAAATAGTGTGTAATGCTTATAACAGACTGCTTTTTTAGCTTTATTTTTAATTACTATTTGTATAATTAAATATATTTATTAATTAAAATTGTATTTAGTTATTTAATTAAGCACTTAAAAAATTATTATAAAACTAAGGTGTTAATTATTAAATGTAATAATAAAATGATTATAAATATAAACAGTATTTTAAAACTTGTTTAGCATTTTTAAACTACTGAAAAAATTATTTTTAAAATGTTTTTTTTTAATATTTAAGTATTTAATAAAGGCGCTAAAAAATTAGGAAGTATTATTAAAAATAAAGCAAGATTTATAAAAAATAAATTAAAACTACTGATTTATTTATAAGTAAAGATTGTTAAAGCTGCTGTTTATTTGTATAATTAAACGCTTAAATATTTATATAATTAAAGAACTTTATATAAGAAGTTTTATAACTATTTTTAGATATAAAATAGTATTATAAGAAAAAGCAAGATATTTATATTATCTTATTTTAAGGTTTATAAATGCAAAGTTTTTATAATAATATTAAGCGTATAATAAAAGATAAATAAATAAAAAAAACTTAATTTAAAAGCTTAAATTAGTTATTTTTTTAAATATTAATTATTTATTACTTATTAAATTTAGTTATTAAAAATTAACAAAATTATTATAACTAAAAACGTTATATTTAATAAAAATATTATTTTTTTAAAAAATATTAAATTTTTAAAAAATAACTTTTTAAAAACTATTAATAAAGAGTTTAAGGCTTTAGTTGCTAAAATTATTTATTAAATTTATTTAAAAACTGTTTAGCAGCTTTTTATTAATTTTTATAAAAATTAAAAAGTGTATGCATTAATTAATTTAGCTAAAAAAGCAAAAGCTAAAAACAATATTAGTAAAAATAAAGATTTAAAACTAGATTTGCTTATAAAAATTAATTATTTGTATATTAAAGCAATTTTTGTTTTATATTTTATTTTTTTTAAATTTTTTAATTATTATACTTTTTTTAATGTTATAATTAAAAAAGCTAGCTAAAAAAAAAATTTTAATAAAACTATTAAGTTGTTTAATTTAATTTTAAAGTTTAAAAAAAGTTATTATATAACTTTTTTTAAAGTTATAATATATAAAAGTTGTTAAAAGGCTATGTTTAATATAAAACGTTTAATAATTGTAAAGTTATAATATAATATGCTGGTAAGCAAAGCTAATAAAGCTAAATTTTTAAAAAAACCTTTAAGCTATTTTAGTAGCAAACTAAAATTTTGTTAAAACAAAAGGCCTGCATTTTTTGTATCGCTAAAAAATATTTTGTAAAAAAATCTTTAAGCTTTTAAATTTAGCTTATAAAATGCTGCAGCTTTTTTAGTGTTAAACGTATTTAAATCTAGCTTATAAAATGTGTTAGCTTTTTTAGCGTTAAACGTTTTAAACTTTAGTTTATAAAATGCTTTAGCTTTTTTAATATTAAATTTAATAAAGCTTTTTTAAACTAAGTTTAAAATCTATTATTAAAACTTTTTATTATTTTTAAAGTAGTATAAAGTTTTAAATATTTATTTTATAAAAAAGCACTTTAAACAAATTAAAAAATTATATTTTTAGAGCTATAAAAATATAAATATATAAAAAAAAGTTAATATACGTATTACTTATAAAAAGCTAACTTTAAACTATATATAAGTATATGTTTATAAGTTTAATAAGCATAATTATTATTAAAAGTGTAAAGCTAAGCTTGTTATATAAAAAAACTAACAGCTTATTAATAAAAAAAAAAATATTTATGTATTAACTTTAGTAAAACAATTCTTTTAAACTTTAATAGTTATTGCAGCTAAGTTTAACTTTAAATTAAAATAATATAATGTAGTAAACGTATTTATAAACGTTAAACTTAATAAAAAAATCTATATATATATATTTTTAAAGTATTATAAATTATAAACTTTATTTTGATTATTTTAAGCGCTATATAGCTTTAAAAAGTTTTTGCTGCTATAGCAGCGCAAGCTTATTTAATTTTTAAAATCTATAAGCTATAAAGCTGTTTTTTATAAGCTATACTATTATTTTAAACAAAATGTTTTAATTTTTATTTATATAAATAATATAATTTTAGTTTATAAAAAGCATAAAAAAACAATTGTTTAATATATTATTTTTAAACTAAAGCGTTGCTATTAAATAATTAATAAAAACAACTTTTTTTAGTTTTTTAGTATAAAAATAATTAAAAATTATAATAAAAGCTTAATTTAGCTATTTTAATTTTTATATATTAAAAAAATTGTTAAGCTTAAAAACAAAAATGCTTTATATAAAATATATATATTTATAAAAATAAAAAAGTTAAGCTTTTATAATTAAATAGCTATTAAGTAAAAAATTTATAGCTACTAAAAAAAAATAGGCTTAATTATATATAAAGCAATAATTACTTAATTAAATATTGCTTTTAAAGCTTTATAGCTATTTTGTTTTAATTTAAATTTTAAGCTAGATTATTATAGCTTTGCTAATCGCTTACTTAATTATTTTAAAACTATTTAATATTATGCTTTTTAATTTAGAAATAAAAATAACTTTATAGTTGCTAGCAATTTTTTGTTTGCAAATAATATTATTAACTGCAAAAGCTTACAAGCTTATATAATAAAGCTTTTTAAAAATGTTATTAAATAAAAAGCTAATAAACAAAATATTATAACTATATTAACTACTAAAGCTAAATTATTTGCGTTAGCTTAAATAGCTAAAGAATTTATATTTATTAGCTAATTAATTAAAAAATTAAAAATTATTTTAAATAATAAGCAGATTTAGATTTAGTATAATAATTAGCAAACTATTAGTTTAATAACTAAAGATATTGTTACGCTATATATAAAGTTATGCTATATTAATATTTATAATTATTGGCTATGTTAAAAAGTTATTAATAAAACTTTTAAAGTTAAATATATTTTTATAAACAATATAATTGCTAATAGCTTAATTAAAGCCTTTTTTAAAAAAAAATAAAACATTTTTTTAAAGCAGCTTAATTTTGTAAATATTAAAAACATTTAAAAACAGCAGAAACTATAAAAAATACCTAAAAAAAAATAAAAAATGTTAAAAAATTTATTAAAAAGAGAAAAGTTTAACATATAAATAACTAATTAATTAAAAAAAGTATTTTAGTTTTATAAAGTTGTAAAAGGTTATTGTTATAAACTTTTGGTTGTAAAAATTATTTTTTAAAAAGTGCTTTTTAAAAAGGTGTGTTAAATATAAAAAATATAATTTTATTTGGTATATTAATTAAAAAGGTATTTAATAACAAACTTATGTCAAAATAACAAAAGCCTTTATACAATTTTGCTTACAAACGTAGTTATTACTATATAAAAACTATATTAATATATTAATTAATATAACACATTTAACCTAATTGCATGCCATTGCTTATATTTAACAGTTAAAATAACAGGGGCCCTTATATAATTTTGCTTACAAACGCAGTTACTACTATATAAAAATTACAAAAACATATTAATTAATACAACATATTTAACCCAATTGTATACTGTTGCTTATATTTAACAATTAAAAATCTTATTGCTATATTAAACTATTAATTAAATAGTTACTAGCTTAATTAAGCGATTAATATACAAAAACCGACTAATTAAAACGCGAAAATCGCACTTAAAAACGCAAACAACTTTTATTTTTAAAATAAAAAGCTTAAAAGCAAAGCAGTCGGTTTAAATTTATAAAATTATATTATACTAAATCTTAAATTAAGAATACTATAGCTAAAGCAACCAATTATGCTTAAAATTAAAAACTATTTAAAGGCAGCAACACTAGCATTAGCTACAAGATTTTTTTTGACTATAAATTATAAAACAATAAATTTAAAACTTTTATAAAGTATAACCGAAATAATAGCTGTTAAAAAAAACGTTTACAATATAGATTTAAATAATTATAACGTTTAAATACGCAAATATATAAATCTAATAAAGTTTATTAACTAATTAAAAAACTAAATATTTAAAACAGTGTTTTAAAACTATAAAAACATTTTATTAAAGCTTATAAACATATTAAATGTTTAGTACAAAAAGCTAAATATTATTAAAGCATATTTTAAAAATAGCTTTATATATTAAGCATAGCTAGATTATAAATCTTTTATTAATAACAGCGCCAAAAAACTATTAAAAAACTTAAAAACTTAAGCAACAAAATAAAAAAAAAAGCTAGCTATTATAATAAAGTATAAAGCTACTGATTTTATAAAGTTTTATAATATTGCTACAAACCTAAAAAAAGCTTTAAAAATTAGCTATTTAAAATAAGTTACAACATTTAAACAAACTAATAAGCTAAAAATTAAAAAAGAAACTTTAAACTATATAAAGATTATATTAAACTTTAAAAACAAAGCAAGTATTTAACTGTTTGTTTAAAACAAGCTAACTAAAAAAAAATTATATAAAAAAAGCTTTTATATATATAATAATACCAAAAAAATCGGCAATTTTATTAAAGTTAAAAACCTAGATAATCGGTTTAAAGCAGCAAAAAAAAGCAAAGCACGCGCTTTTTAAAAAAAAAAAATTGCAAAAACAAATACCAAGTTTTATAAACAAAAAACTTTGTACAAACATAAATATAAATAATACAAAATATAAGCTTTGCACTTAAACTTATATATTAAAAAAGTATTAGTACACTTTTTTAAAACGTGCTTTTAAAAAGTTTATATTAAATTAAACTGTTTAAAAAATAGTTTAAAAGCTTTTAAAGTTAAACTTAAAGCTAATTAAAAAAATTAAACAAATTTAAAAAAAAAAAGTAAAACAAAATAAGTTAAAAATTAAAATAAACTAACTATTAAAAAGATTTGTTTAAACAGCTTTTGTAGTAAGCAATAAAACAAAAACAATTTATAAACTAAAAAACTTAGCTATTTTTAACTTAAAAACAACTATATATATATTTAACAAAATTAGTAAGTTTTTAAATTTTAGAAAAGCTAATTTTTATAATACAATATATATAAAAAATAAAGTTATTTTTATTAAAAGCTTTAAAAAAGTTAATATTTAAATTTAAAAACCAAAAAGATTAAAAGTTTATTGATTTTATAACGTAGCTTATTGCCTAAATATAGCTATTAACTTAATATTCTTACGTATATTTAATAAGTTAAAATATTAATAAAATAACAAGCTATTTATTAACTTTTTCTAACGAAAAAACAGCTTAATATTTTGCTGTTTATAAAACTAATTTAATTAGTTTGTAATAAAATATCTTTTTTTATTATTTAAAAAAACTGCTTTTTATATAAAGTGTAACAAGCTTAACTTATATACAAAAAAACTATTTTTGTAAAAAAAACTTATTTTAATAGCATTTTAAAATAAGATATTTAGAACTTAAAACATTGCAACATTTAGTAGCTTTATTTTAAAAAATAAAAATATGCTAAGCTTTTAATAGTAATAACAAATTTAAAACTGCTTAATATAACGTATATAATATATTTAAAATTAAGCGCTAAATTAACAAATTATTTAAAAAAAAGCTAATAATAATTAAAATATATTTAGCTATTGATTTTTATAACTTTAAAAATTTTAAAAAAAACAAAGGTGCAAAATAATATATAATACTTATAACAAACTATTTTTTTAGCTTTATTTTTAACTATTATTTATATAATTAAACATATTTATTAATTAAAATTATATTTAGTTATTTAATTAAACACTTAAAAAATTACTATAAAACTAAAATATTAACTATTAAATATAATAACAAAATAATTATAAATATAAATAATATGTTAAAACTTGTTTAACATTTTTAAACTATTAAAAAATTATTTTTAAAATATTTTTTTTTAATACTTAAGCATTTAATAAAAGCGCTAAAAAATTAAAAAGTGTTATTAAAAATAAAACAAAATTTATAAAAAATAAATTAAAGCTACTAACTTATTTATAAATAAAAATTATTAAAGCTGCTATTTATTTATATAACTAAACGCTTAAATACTTATATAATTAAAAAACTTTATATAAAAAGTTTTATAATTATTTTTAAATGCAAAACAGCATTATAAAAAAAAGCAAAATACTTATATTATTTTATTTTAAGGTTTATAAATGCAAAGCTTTTGCAATAATATTAAGCGTACAGTAAAAAATAAATAAATAAAAAAAACTTAATTTAAAAGCTTAAATTAGCTATTTTTTTAAATATTAATTATTTATTATTTACTAAATTTAATTATTAAAAATTAATAAAATTATTATAACTAAAAACGTTATATTTAATAAAAACATTACTTTTTTAAAAAATATTAAATTTTTAAAAAACAACTTTTTAAAAATTATTAACAAAAAGTTTAAAGCTTTAGTTGCTAAAATTATTTATTAAATTTATTTAAAAACTGCTTAGCAGCTTTTTATTAATTTTTATAAGAATTAAAAGGTATATATACCGATTAATTTGGCTAAAAAAATAAAAGCTAAAAACAATATTAATAAAAATAAAGATTTAAAACTAAATTTGCTTATAAAAACTAATTACTTATATATTAAAACAATTTTTGCTTTATATTTTACTTTTTTTAAATTTTTTAATTATTATGCTTTTTTTAGCGCTACAATTAAAAAAGCAGGCTAAAAAAAAAATTTTAATAAAATTATTAAGTTGCTTAATCTAATTTTAAAGTTTAAAAAAAGTTATTATATATAAAAGTTATTAAAAAGCTACGTTTAATATAAAACGTTTAGCAATTATAAAGTTATAATATAGTATATTAATAAGCAAAGCTAATAAAGCTAGATTTTTAAAAAGATTTTTAAGCTATTTTAATAGCAAACTAAAATTTTATTAAAATAAAAAGCTTGCATTTTTTATATTACTAAAAAATATTTTGCAAAAAAATTTTTAAGCTTTTAAATCTAGCTTATAAAATGCTGCAGCTTTTTTAGCGTTAAACGTACTTAAATCTAGCTTATAAAATGCGTTAGCTTTTTTAGCGTTAAATATTTTAAAATCTAGTTTACAAAATGCTTTAGCTTTTTTAACGTTAAATTTAACAAAGTTTTTTTAAACTAAGTTTAAAATTTATTGTTAAAACTTTTTATTATTTTTAAAGTAGTATAAAGCTTTAAATATTTATTTTATAAAAAAACATTTTAAGCAGGCTAAAAAGTTATATTTTTAAAGCTATAAAAATATAAATATATAAAAAGAAGTTAATATACGTATTATTTATAAAAAGCTAACTTTAAACTATATATAAGTATATGTTTATAAGTTTAACAAGCATAATTATTATTAAAAATATAAAGCTAAGCTTGTTATATAAAAAAATTAATAGCTTATTAACAAAAAAAAAAAATATTTACGCATTAATTTTAATAAAACAATTTTTTTAAACTTTAATAGCTATTATAGCTAAATTTAACTTTAAATTAAAATAATATAATATAATAAACGTATTTATAAACGCTAAACTTAATAAAAAAATTTATATGCATATGCTTTTAAAGTATTGCAAACTATAGATTTTATTTTAATTATTTTAAGCGCTATATAATTTTAAAAAGTTTTTGCTGCTATAGCAACGCAAGCTTATTTAATTTTTAAAATCTATAAGCTATAAAGCTGTTTTTTATAAGTTATGCTATTACTTTAAACAAAATGTTTTAATTTTTATTTATATAAATAATATAGTTTTAATTTATAAAAAGCATAAAAAAATAATTGTTTAACATATTATTTTTAAACTAAAGCGTTATTATTAAATAATTAGTAAAAACAATTTTTTTTAGTTTTTTAATATAAAAGTAATTAAAAATTATAACAAAAGCTTAATTTAGCTATTTTAATTTTTATATATTAAAAAAATTATTAAGTTTAAAAATAAAAATGTTTTATATAAAATATATATATTTATAAAAACAAAAAAGTTAAGCTTTTATAATTAAATAGCTATTAAGCAAAAGATTTATAGCTATTAAAAAAAAATAAGCTTAATTATATATAAAGCAATAATTATTTAGCTAAACATTGCTTTTAAAGCTTTGTAGCTATTTTGTTTTAACTTAAATTTTAAACCAAACTATTATAGCTTTATTAATTGCTTATTTAATTATTTTAAAACTACTTAATATTATGCTTTCTAATTTAAAAATAAAAATAACTTTGTAGTTGTTAGCAATTTTTTGTTTGCAAATAATATTATTAATTGTAAAAGCTTACAGGCTTATATAATAAAGCTTTTTAAAAATGTTATTAAATAAAAAACTAATAAACAGAATATTATAATTATATTAACTACTAAAGCTAAATTATTTGCGTTAGCTTAAGCAGCTAAGGAATTTATATTTATTAGCTAACTAATTAAAAAACTAAAAGTTATTTTAAATAATAAATAAATTTGAATTTAATGTAATAATTAGCAAATTATTAATTTAATAACTAAAAATATTGCTACGCTATATATAAAGCTATACTACGTTAATATTTACAATTATTGGCTACGTTAAAAAGTTATTAATAAAACTTTTAAAATTAAATATATTTTTATAAACAATATAATTGCTAATAGCTTAACTAAAGCTTTTTTTAAAAAAAAATAAAACATTTTTTTAAAGCAGCTTAACTTTATAAATATTAAAAACATTTAAAAACAGTAAAAACTATAAAAAATACCTAAAAAAAAATAAAAAATATTAAAAAACTTACTAAAAAAAAAAAAATTTAATATATAAATAACTAAATAATTAAAAAAAGTATTTTAATTTTATAAAGTTGTAAAAAGTTATTTTTAAAAGCTTTTGGTTATAAAAATTATTTTTTAAAAAGTGCTTTTTAAAAAAGTGTGTTAAATATAAAAAATATAATCTTATTTAATATATTAATTAAAAAAGTATTTAATAACAAACTTATGTTAAAATAACAAAAGCCTTTATATAATTTTGTTTACAAACGCAGTTATTATTATATAAGAACTATAAGAATATATTAATTAATATAATACATTTAACCCAATTGCATGCTGTTGCTTATATTTAACAGTTATTTTGATATAGGTTTGTTATTAAATACCTTTTTAATTAATATACCGAATAAGATCATATTTTTTATATTTAACACACTTTTTTAAAAAGCATTTTTTAAAAAATAATTTTTACAACTAAAAGCTTATAGCAATAATTTTTTACAACTTTATAAAACTAAAATATTTTTTTTAATTAATTAGTTATTTATATATTAAACTTTTTTTTTTTAATAAATTTTTAACATTTTTTATTTTTTTTTAGATATTTTTTATAGTTTTTACTGTTTTTAAATGTTTTTAATATTTATAAAATTAAGCTACTTTAAAAAAATGTTTTATTTTTTTTTTAAAAAAGCTTTAATTAAGCTATTAACAATTATGTTATTTGTAAAAATATATTTAATTTTAAAAGTTTTATTAATAACTTTTTAACGTAACTAATAATTATAAATATTAATATAGCATAACGTATAATATAAGCATTTTAAACATATAAGCATTTTAAACACTTTTTTATAGTTTTATATATATATTTGTTTTTAATAATATTTTAACTATTAATAATAACATTATTATTTAAAAAAAAAGATATATAGCTTGCTATTTAAGCTTTAAAATATAACAAAAAATTATTTTTGCAGCGCGCTATAAAAATTTATAATGTGCCGCTTTTAACCTTTTTTATAAAACGCGCTAAAATTTAATTAAAGCGTACAATACGCTTAAAAACATATTTATTATTAAAATTCGAAAAAAAATAGTTGTATAATATATATTTAATTTAAATGCGTAAGCATTTCTGCTAAAGTTATATAATATAAAAAATATAGCTAACTAATTATTATGTAAACGTAATATGCTTTTAGTTAAAGTTAATTAAGCTTTAAACTTTGTATAACAAATATTTAACTTTTGTATACGTTTTAATTACTAAATTGATTATTAGCAAGTTTTTTATAAAAATTTTAATATATATTAAACATGGTTTATTTTTGTACAAAATATAATTATATTTAAAAGCATTTTAAAAAAAAATATTTATAACTTTAATAAAATAAGCTTTATAATAAAAAAAATGTTGTTTAAAATAGTTATAACTTTGTTTAAAAAACATAAACAATTAAAAGCTGTATAACAAAGTAATTAAAAATAAGTTATAGTTATTTAAACTATTTTTTTATATAGCTATTTTTTGCTGCTTTATATTATTTTAGCTAAAATTATTTTTTTTTTTTTTTTAGTATAACATTAAATTATTATTAAATTAAAAATTATAATAACAAAAAATAGTTAAACTATAAATAAAAAAAGTTTAAATTAAATTAAATATTTTAATTAACATATAATTAGTTGTATAAAAAGTTATTACTGCTTTTTAATTTTAAATAGCTATAAAAGCTATTACTTTGTTTAATTTAAATTGTATACTAAATAATACAATATTATTACGCTTTGCATACTTTTTTATTTATTATATAAAATTTAGCTTTTTAATATTAGGTGTTTTAGTTTTTTAAAACGGGCGTATAGCAAAAAAATTAATAAATTAACTTAAGTTTATATTATTTACGTTAGCAAAAAAGATTTTCTAAAGTTATTTTATGCTGCATACAACGTTTTAATAATTAAATAAAACATTTAAAAAGGTTAGAAAAAGTCTAGCTTTGTTTTATATAATTTTATGCATATTATTTTACAACTTTTATTAAAAAATCTAATTAAAACATTTTTAAGATTATTTAACAGGCTTTAAACTTAAAAATTAAAAACATTGTATAATATTAAAAACGTTAAATTATAAGCTAAATATATTAAAAACAAAGTTATATAACATTAAAATAGCTTTTTAATAGTTATTTTAAACGCAATTAATTTAATTGCAAAAAAAACAAGCATGTTAAAATATTAAGTTATATTACTGCAAACTAAAGTAGCTAAACTTTAAAAAGCAAATTAAGAACTAAGCTAACGTTGTTATATAAAAAACAAATAGATTTAAGTAAGAAAATTATTTATTATACAAAAAAAACAAAATTAAAAAACTAAAAAAGCTGTTAAAAAGCAAATAAATAACAAAGTGCGGTTAAGTAGTTGTTATATAAAAGCAAGTGCTATATATAAACAAAGCTGTAGAATTTGCAAAAAGCTTAAACATAATATTTGTACATATAAAAATAAGCTAAAAATAGTTAGCAAAAACAATTTTAAATAGTTTTAATTAATTTTTTATATTGTTATTAAGTTATTAAGTTTTTTTATATAAAGATATAAAAAAGTGTTTAAAATGCTTATATTATATGTTAGCTTTATATATAACGTAGCAATGTTTTTAATTATTAAATTAATAGTTTGCTAATTATTATATTAAATTTAAATCTGCTTATTATTTAAAATAATTTTTAGTTTTTTAATTAATTAGCTAATAAACATAGATTTTTTAGCTAATTAAGCTAACGCAAATAATTTAGCTTTAATAATTAATATAATTATAATATTTTGTTTATTGGCTTTTTATTTAATAATATTTTTAAAAAGCTTTATTATATAAGCTTATAAGCTTTTATAATTAATAATATTATTTGCAAGCAAAAAATTGCTAGCAACTATAAAATTATTTTTATTTTTAAATTAAAAAGCATAATATTAAATAGTTTTAAAATAATTAAATAAGCGATTAGCAAAGCTATAATAGTTTGGCTTAAAATTTAAATTAAAACAAAATAGTTATAAAGCTTTAAAAATAATGTTTAACTAAGTAATTACTGCTTTATATATAATTAAACTTATTTTTTTTTAGTAGCTATAAATTTTTTGTTTAATAGTTATTTAATTATAAAAGCTTAACTTTTTTGTTTTTATAAATATATATATTTTATATAAAACATTTTTATTTTTAAGCTTAACAATTTTTTTAATATATAAAAATTAAAATAGCTAAATTAAGCTTTTGTTACAGTTTTTAATTATTTTTATACTAAAAAACTAAGAAAAGTTGTTTTTACTAGTTATTTAATAGCAACGCTTTAGTTTAAAAATAATATGTTAAACAATTATTTTTTTATACTTTTTATAAGCTAAAACTATATTATTTATATAAATAAAAATTAAAACATTTGTTTAAAATAATAATATAGCTTATAAATTTTAAAAATTAAATAAGCTTGCGTTATTATAACAACAAAAACTTTTTAAAGCTATATAGCGCTTAAAGTAATTAAAATAAAATCTATAATTTATAATATTTTAAAAGCATATATATATAGATTTTTTTATTAAGTTTAACGTTTATAAATGCGTTTATTATATTATATTGTTTTAATTTAAAATTAAACTTAGCTGCAATAACTATTAAAGTTTAAAAAAGTTATTTTATTAAAGTTAATATATAAATATTTTTTTTTTTATTAATAAGCTATTAGTTTTTTTATATAATAAGCTTAGCTTTATATTTTTAATAATAATTATGTTTATTAAACTTATAAACATATATTTATATATAATTTAAAGTTAGCTTTTTATAAATAATATATATATTAATTTTTTTTATATATTTATATTTTTATAGCTTTAAAAATATAATTTTTTAGTTTGTTTAAAATATTTTTTTGTAAAATAAATATTTAAAGCTTTATACTATTTTAAAAATAACAAAAAGTTTTAATAATAAATTTTAAATTTAGCTTAAAAAAGCTTTATTAAATTTAATATTTAAAAAGCTAAAGCATTTTATAAATTAGATTTTAAAACGTTTAACGCTAAAAAAGCTAACGCATTTTGTAAGCTAGATTTAAATATGTTTAATATTAAAAAAGTTGCAGCATTTTATAAGCTAGATTTAAAAGCTTAAAAATTTTTTTGCAAAGTATTTTTTAGTAATATAAAAAATGTAAGCTTTTTATTTTAGCAAAATTTTAGTTTGCTATTAAAATAGCTTAAAGATTTTTTTAAAAATTTAATTTTATTAGCTTTATTTATTAATATATTGTGCTATAATTTTATAATTGTTAAACGTTTTATATTAAATATAGCTTTTTAACAACTTTTATATTTTATAACTTTAAAAAAAGTTATATAATAACTTTTTTTAAACTTTAAAATTAAATTAAGCAATTTAATAGTTTTATTAAAAATTTTTTTTAGCTAGCTTTTTTAATTATAACGCTAAAAAAAACATAATAATTAAAAAATTTAAAAAAAATAAAATATAAAGCAAAAATTGCTTTAATATATAAATAATTAGTTTTTATAAGCAAATTTAGTTTTAAATTTTTATTTTTGCTAATATTGTTTTTAGTTTTTGCTTTTTTAGCTAAATTAATTAATACGTACACTTTTTAATTTTTATAAAAATTAATAAAAAGCTATTAAACAGTTTTTAAATAAATTTAATAAATAATTTTAATAATTAAAGCTTTAAACTTTTTATTAATAGTTTTTAAAAAGTTATTTTTTAAAAATTTAATATTTTTTAAAAAAATAATATTTTTATTAAATAACGCATCCCACAAGCTAGTTTTGCACACAAGCAAGTTTCGCACTTTTTTTGGAGTACCCTGTAACCTAATTTTCTATGCAAAAGTACTTACACTACTTTTTAATAACTCCGCGAAAATAGGTTGTACAACAAAATAATTAGTACTATTAGATTCGCAATAAAATAATAAATCTAATAGTATTTTCTTTTATTTTCTAGCTATTTTATTTGGGCGTATAGCTTCAAAAAACAAATTTGCAGGGATTATTTTAGCGTAGTTTCTAATAACGCCTTAAATAAAATAGTTAGAAAATAAAAGAAAACATCATTAGATTCGTTATTTTATTGCAAATCTAATAGTACTAATTATTTTTTTGTGCAACCTATTTTCGCAAAGTTATTAAAAAGTGGTGTAAGTACTTTTGCATAAAAAATTAGCTTACAAAGTACTCCAAAAAAAGTGCAAAACTTGCTTGTGTGCAAAACTAGCTTGTGTTATAAGTTATAACGTTTTTAATTATAATAATTTTATTAGTTTTTAATAATTAAATTTAATAAATAATAAATAATTAGTATTTAAAAAAATAATTAATTTAAGCTTTTAAATTAAGTTTTTTTTATTTATTTATTTTTTGTTATATACTTAATATTATTGTAAAAGCTTTATATTTATAAATTTTAAAGTAAAATAATATAAATATTTTGCTTTTTTTTATAATGCTGTTTTATATTTAAAAGTAGTTATAAAACTTTTTATATAAAATTTTTTAATTATATAAATAAATAATAGCTTTAATAATTTTTATTTATAAATAAATTAATAGCTTTAATTTATTTTTTATAAATTTTGTTTTATTTTTAATAATCCTTTTTAATTTTTTAGCGCTTTTATTAAATATTTAAGTATTAAAAAAAAATATTTTAAAAATATTAAGCAAGTTTTAAAATATTGTTTATATTTATAATTATTTTGTTATTATATTTAATAATTAACATTTTAGTTTTATAATAATTTTTTAAATGTTTAATTAAGTAATTAAATATAATTTTAATTAATAAATATATTTAATTATATAAATAATAATTAAAAATAAAGCTAAAAAAGCAGTTTGTTATAAGCATTATATATTATTTTATACTTTTGTTTTTTTTAAGATTTTTAAAATTGTAAAAATTAATAGCTAAGCGTATTTTAATTATTATTAGCTTTTTTTTAAATAATTTATTAATTTAGCGCTTAATTTTAAACATATTATATATGTTATATTAAATAGTTTTAATTTTATTACTATTATTAAAAGTTTAACGCATTTTTACTTTTTAAAATAAAGTTATTAAGTATTATAATGCTTTAAGTTTTAAATGTTTTATTTTAAAATATTATTAAAATAACGCATCCCCCAATTAACTTGGCCACCCCATTGAATAGGCCACCCCCCTGCTACATACCACTACATAATATTATATATAAACCTTTAAATAACTTTATTAATAAAAATCATAAAAATATAAAAAAAACACCATTAGATTCGTAATTAAATAAGGAATCCAAATATACAAGTCTTTTCATTATATTTATATCATAACAGTTTTAAAAAATAGAAAAGATTTAAAAGATTATTTTATATATAAAAACGTATACAATTCGACAATATAATAACTTTACCAATTCTAATCGTATAATAAAATAAATTATACTGTTAGATTTGTAACTAAAAAAGAAATTCAATAATATTTTTTTTTATTTTATAGCTAATTTATTAAGCGAGTTATTAAGCAATACGCTAATATAACACTAAGCAAGGATTATTTTAGCGCTTATTTTAGCGTATTGCTTAATAACTTAATAAATAAAATAGCTATAAATAAAAAGAATATATCATTGAATTCCTTTTGTAATTAAAAATCTAACGATATAATTTATTTTATTATAGGAGTAAAACTCGTAAAGTTATTAAATAGTTACGTGATAAAGCATAAACGATTTTTGTATGGGTTCTAAGGGTGGCCCATTCAATTGGGTGGCCAAGTTAATTAGGGGATGCGTTAAGTCTTTTTATAAAAGTAGTTTTTTTATATATAAATTAAGCTTATTACGCTTTATATAAAAAGCAATTTTTTTAAATAATAACAAAAAATATTTTTGTTACGTTTAAAAAGTTTTTGGAGGTTAAGTATAATATAATATATATTTTGTATAATAGGTTTTATATAAGACTAAAGCTTATAAAAGCAAAAAATAGTGTGCAAAACACATTCGGATAAATTATAATAATATAAGCAAACAAAATTAGAAAAAGCATACTTTAATTAATAGTTTGATTAATAATGCACTTAAATTATAATAATTATTTTTTTTTTTATAATAAGTTGTTTTAACTTAAGTATAAGGTTAAATGTTGTTATAAATAGTGCTAATATAATTAGAAATAAAATTATAACAAAGTATAATATAGAATTAAAAACTATAAATTAATTAAAATTAATAAAAAATAAGTGTAAATAATAAGAAAACTAGTATAAACAGTAGAAATTTTTAGCTAATAAAAAAATTTTGCGTATTTTAAGTGATTTTTAAATATTTAGGCCTGCAATAACGTATTGCTTTAAATACGAATTATTTAGCAAGCTAATTCGAAAACAAAGTATATAGCTTGTTATATTTTTTTTTTTTTTTTTTTTAGCTGCTGCTAGCATTTTTTATTAGTTTTAGCTATAGTTGCCGCTAATTACGCTTTTATTTTAATCTTTTTTAAGCTTTATTTATTTATTTTTTTTATTTAAATTATTGCTTTTATTATTTATTATTTTTTTATTATGCTTTTTTATTATTAACGTTATTAAACTTGTTAAGCGCGTTAACATAAGTTTAGCTGTTATAAAAAGCTTTTTTATATAACTAGTTTTTTTATATGTTATTAGTATTAAAGTGCTGCAGCATATATGTTTTAGCTTTAAGCTAGCTTGCTTTTAAAAATTTTATATATATATAAAAAAACAACTTTGTTTTTTTGTACTAACTATAGCAAAAGCTATAAAACTTATTAAGCTATAAATTATTTTATATTATTTTTTTATACAAATTGCTGTTTATAATCCAAATTTTTTTTATAATATAATTTAAAGCTATTTAAATATTAAAGCTTTTTAAATAAAGCAAATATATGTTTTAAGCTTATTATGCTAATAATAACAACTTTGTTTTACTAATTAAAACTAATATAAATGCTAATGTTTTTTAAGCAAGTTTAAAAGCTTATTATAAAAAAATTGTAGCTGCTTAATTTTAGCTTTTTTAAAGTTTTTACTATTTTTTTACAGTTTATTAAGCTATATATAATATAATTAGCAAAATTAAAAATAACAAAATAGCTATATTTTTTTTTATTTTATTTATTTTATTTTGTTAACTTAAATATAATTAAAAATATTATTTAGCTTATAAAACATATATAGCTAAACAATGCTGTTTAATATATTTATTTATTTTTTTTATTGCTGCTAACGTTATTAATAATTATTATAATTTTTGTTTTATATTTAAAGCTAATTTGTTTAAACTATAAAATAACGCATTTAATATTGCTAAACAATTATATTATATTTTTAGCTTTTAAATACTAGTTATATTGTTTAATATTTAATAATGAAACAATTTGCTAAAAAAATTAAAAATTTTATTAAAACTAATATTAATAACACGTTTTAAAACGCTTATAATAATAAATTAAAACATAATAATATATTTAAATTTAATATTAAATAAAATTAAGTTTAGTTAATATATAGCTTATTAATAAAGCATAAACATTTTTAAAGTTTAAAATAATAAGTTTAATTTTTATTATGCTAAAATTTTAAGTTTTGTTAGCGTTTTTTAAAACAAATATTTTAAAAGTTTATTAAAAATTAATTAATTTAACTTTAAAGTTTTTTTATATTAAAAACGCTAGCTTAAATAGCTTTAATTTTTATTATTTTTTTTTATAATTTTATTATTTTTTATAATTTTTAATAAATATAAAAGCAGTAATATTAATAGCTAATATTTATTAATTATATTTATTTAGCTAGCTTTTTTATTTAATTTTATAATATAATTTATTTTAATATATTATTTTTTTTATTATATTTTTTATTTTTTATTTGTTTTTAACATTTTTTAATATAAGCATAAATAAAATGTTTAAAGTTTTAGCTATTTAAAGTTTTAATAACTATATAAAAAATACATTATAAATTTAATTATATTAATATAAAAGTGTTAAACAATATGCTTATAATTTAATTGTTTTTAAAATTTTAAAAAGTTTAATAAACTTAAAAGCTAACTTGTAATTTTAAAATTTAAAGTTTTAAATTAATAAAGCCATTAATTTTTTAATATAAAAACTTTTAAAAATATATTTAACATTATAGTTTTTTATATATTTTTTAATTATATTACGTTATTAATTTATTAATTTATTGCAAATAGTTTTTAATTTGTATAGCTAGTTTTATATTAATAATATTTTTTTTAAAATAAAATTGTTTTTAACAAAAGGTTTAAATTTTAAAATATATTTATATAATGTTTTAAAAAATAATTTTTTAATAATGCTATTAATAGCTATATTTATTGCAAAAAAAGCTTATAGCAATAGCTAAAACTAATTAGTTTATTTATTATTAATAAAGCATTAAAAATAACTTTTTATAATTTAGTTTATTTTTTTAATTTAATTATTAGTTTAAAAATAAAATATAATTAAAAATTTTTTTTTAATTTTAAAATAATAATATAAATTTAATTAAAACTAATTAATAAAAACAAAATTTTTATTAAAAATTATATTTATAAATGTTGGAATAACTGGTGTTGGTTGCAACCGTACGTGTAGGCATGTACAAAGTTATTGTTACGTACAAGGTTATTAGCACGTGCGCACCTAATTCCCTTTATTATATTAGCTCGTACGCTAGCAGAAGTTTTCACCTAAAGTAAAAACTCTGCTTTGTACAAAGCCTCCTTTTTATATAAAGAGATATAAATAAATATAATATAATAGATTATATTCTATTTTACGCGTATGTTTAACATACAATATTATACAAAGCCCATTCAACAATAAAAGTTTTAAAACAACATTTTATTTTTTTATAAAATAAAATTACTAGCTAAATAATAATAGTAATAATATTAATAAAAAATAAATGCATAAGTTTAATAAATTAATTAATTATTACAAATATTATATTAATAATAATTTTATAATAAAATGTTTTAAATAACTTAATAATAAAGTTTATAAATAGTTTTTTTATAAAGCTAATAAATATTAAAAAAGTATTTAAAGCATTATATTTTTAATAATGTTTTGCTTTAAATTTAAAACAAATAGCATATTTAATTATATAGTTATAAATATTTGTTTTTATAATTTATTAATAAAACTTTTGTTATAATAGTTTTAATATATAATTTTAACTAAAATGTTTAGCTATAAAATTATTATAATATAGTTTAATAAACTAAAAATAAATTAATTTTTTAAAAAAAATATAAGCTTTGCTTTTATATTGCAATAAAATTTTTTTAATAAACTATTAAAGCTTTATAAACTGTTTATTTAAAAGTTGTTTGCATAGCTAACAATATTTAAAAAATTTTTTTTAAATTTAAAAAATTAAGTTTTATAAACTTTATTAAATCTTTAAGTTTTAAAAGTTTTTATTATTTGCAACTATATGCGCGCAATAATATATAACTGCTTATATAAAAATAATACGTTTTATAGCTAATTTAGTAATAAAAATTTTTTTTGCAAAAGTTTTAAAAATATAGTTTTTTATTTTAATATTAGCTATTTTAATTTTTTATTTTAACAAAAAAAATAAATTAGCATTTTAAGCTTTGTAAACTATATAATTAAAGCGGCATAAAAATATATTAGCTTTATTTTACTTGTTTTTTTTATTTTTAATAATAAAATTAAAAAAAGCTAAATATATATATTATTAAACTTGTTTACTATTTAATTTAAACGTTTTTATAAAAGCTTGCAAATTAATATAATTAATTAAAATTTTAATAAGTAATTTGTTTTTTTATAAATAGTACTGCTAATGCTTAAAGCATTTTATAATAATAAGCATTTTTTAATTAAAAATATTATATTTTATTTTTATATTATTAAATATGTAAAAATAAAATAAAACAAATTATTATTATTTTTAATTATTTTTTTATAATAATATTTTTGTTAGCATTATTTTAAAAAAATTAGTTTTTATTAATATTTACTTTTTAAAATTAAAATATATAAAAAAAATAACTTTTTTAAATAAATTTTTTAGCTTATTAAAAGCTGTATACGTTAAACTATTTAATAAAATTTAACTTTTTTTTGTTTTAGTTGCGCTTTGTTTTAAATACTTAATTAATAAAGCAGTAATAAAAGTTGTAAAACTTTAAAAATTTTTATAGCTTATAATAAAAATAAAAAAATAGCTAATTTTAAATAATGTTAATACAGCTAAAATTTATTTCGATTTTTTTGCTAAATATAATATATTTTAAAAAGTTAAGTTTTTTTTAATAAAATTAACATTTAAAAAGTTTAGCATATAGTTTTACTTTTTATAATTTTTAAATAACGTTTTATATATATTTTATATAAAACTTTTTATTTATTAAAAATATAAATATATTATTTATATATATAAAATAAAAAATATTTAAAATATTATTAAATATTTTTTATTTATAATTTTAAAAAATAGCAAAAATATTATACAAATTTATAAGCATAATAAAAAATTTGTAATAATTATATTTAATATAAAAAGCTGTTTTTTATTTGTTTTTTTTTTAACTTATATATAATAATAAACGTTTTTAAAATTAATTTTAATAAAAATTTTAATATAAAATAGCTTATTTAACATTTTTAAAATAAAAATAAAAATAAAGCAATTTTTTATTATAACTTTATTAAGTTTTTTATAGTTAATATATAAGCGTAAACTTTTATTTTTTTTAAGTACAAAAAAAATTAAGGCGTTTGTAAAGCTTTTAAATTTGCATATTTTTTTATTTTTTAATATTTTATTAAGCTAAATTTATAAAGCTGTTAATTTATTTTATACTAAAAAATATATAAAATAATAAAAAACTATAACGTTATTTTATAAGTTTATTGCAAAATTATTGCGTTTAAAATAAAAAAATAAGCTAGTTTTATTATTATTAAAAAAATTAGCTAAGTTATAAAATTTAGCTAAAACTTTTTTAAGTTTTAATTAAATTAAAAATAATTTTACTTTTTTAAGCTATATAAGTTTAAGCAGCTAAATAATTATTTAATAAAACTTTTAATTATAATAAGCTTTTATAAATTAAAAAGCTATTATTAGTTTAAAATGTTTTAATTATAATTTAAAATATTATTAATTAAAGCCTAAGTTTAATATAATATTTTAATTTTTTAAAGTTAACTAAAATAGTAAAACAAAACTGCTTTTAAGTTTGTTATTTTTATTAATAACAATATAAGCGCAGCAAAATTTTTAAATAACTTTGCAGCTATTAATTAATTTATAAAAAACTTAATAAGCGTTATAAATAAAAAAAATGCTATTAACAGCATATTATAAAAAATAAGTACAAAAAAAAGCTTTTTTTAATTTATAATAAAAAGCAAAAGTATAGCTAACGCAATTATATTTAATATATAAATCTAAATTAATATAAATTTAAATAAAATATTTTTTAAAAAATGTAGTATAAACATTATAAAAAATATAAAAACGTTGCAAAATTAAAATATAAAATTATTAATTAAACTTAAACTTAATATTTTTAAAAACTAAGCTTATTTATTTTTTTTTTAGCTATTATTTATATAACTTTTTAATAAAAACCTAAATTAAATATAGTTAGCATTATTATTGTTTTTAAAACAATACTTATTTAAATTATAAATAATTTAAATTTTCTAAATTTTTTATTTTTTAGCTTTTTAAAATTATAAGCAGTTATAACTTATATGCTTTATTTAATTATAATTAAAACATTTAATACTTTTATAACTAATTTATAATTTTTATATAGGTTGTTATTATTATAAGCGCGTTTTACTAAAAAATAAAAGCTATTATTATTTAATAAAAATTTTTTTATAATATAACGCTTATACTTATTATTAATACTATTTTAATTAAAACTTTTTTAATTATTATTAATATAATAATTATTGCGCTTTTTAGTTATATTAATATATTTTTAACTTTAATAATAATAATTTTTTTTATTTAAGTATTAGTATTGTTAAAAGCTTTTGTTTAATTTAAAGTTAGTTTAAAATTTAAACTGCTTAAAATTTTTTTAGTTTTAATTTTTTTTAATTAATTTTATTATTTTTTAATGTTATATAGCTATATTTATTATATTAATTTTTTTAATAAATAAAAAATTAAAATAACTAAGTATTTTATTTTAAAATATAATAAAAAGCTTTTAATAATATAATACAGCTTTTGTAAAATTAGTTTGCCTGCTTTTTTAGTTCTTAATTTAAATAAAATAATAATTAAAAGTTTTAAAGTTTTAATTAAGTAGTTGCTTAACTATTTTTAACTTGCTGCTAATATTAGCTTTTAAAAAAACTAACTAGCAAATAAAGGTTTTAGTTTATATAAAAAATGCATTTTAATTATATTTATATTAATACTAATTTTTGCTGTTTAAGCTTTAAATAAAGCTATAGTATTAGTTTTTATAAGCTTAGTTTATTTTGCTATATATATATAAAATATATTTAAAATAACGCCGAAATTTGCATATTAAACTAATAAACATAAAATTTAGCTTTTAAATTTATTTAACTTATTTATTATAAATAAAATTTATTTTAAATAAAAAATATTTAAACTTAAATAGCTTGCTTAAGTTTATATTGCTATTAAACTTATTATTATACTTGTTTTAATAACGTTACAAATAAAATTTGCGTTTAACTTAGTTTTAAAAATGTTTTTTTTAACTAAAAAATAAAAATAATAATATAAATAGCTTTAAATTAAAAAAGTTATTTTTAATATAATAATTAAAATTAAGCTGTTAATTAAAAAAATAGTATAATAAAAAGTTTAATAAAAAGTGTTTAAATTGTTAAAGTTTTTTAAATTTTTTAATTTTTTAATTTTTAGGACTTTTTTTTTTTTTTTTTTATAATCGTTTTTTATACTTTTTTAAAACGCAGTTTATACAAATCTAATATAAACTGCTTTTTTTGCTTTAGTTATTTTTTTAATTTGTTAAGCTTAATAGTTAATTAAGCATTTTGCTGTTAAAATAGTTAAATAAAAGCTTTTTTTAGTTTTATTATATTAATATTAAAAAAATTCGACAGCTTTTAGTTTTTATTGTTATTTAAAAATGTTTTATTATTATTTTATAAATAACTTGTATATAAAAGTTTTATAAAAAAAATAAAACGAGCTAGTTGTTTTAAAGCTATAATAGTTATATATTATAAATAATTTTTAAATAAAAGTTTTAAAATTGTTATGTTTGGAAAGTTTTTAAAAGTTAAATATAATATAATATATATTTTGTACAATAGGTTTTATATAAAACTAAAGCTTATAGAAATAAAAAATAGTATGCGGAGCATATTTAAATAGATTATAGTAATATAGGCAAACAAAATTAAAAAAAGCATACTTTAATTAGTGATTTAATTAATAGTGCACTTAAATTATAACAATTTTATTATAAACTAATTAAGTTAGTTTTATAAACAGCAAAGTATTAAGCTATTTTTTTGTTAAAAAAAGTTAGTAAATAGCTTATTATTTTATTAATATTTTAATTTATTAAATATATATAAAAATATTAAGTTAAAAGTTATATTTAAACAATAAGCTACGTTATAAAATTAATAAACTTTTAGTTTTTTTAGTTTTTAAACTTAAATATTAACTTTTTTAAAGCTTTTAATAAAAATAACTTTATTTTTTATATATATTGCATTATAAAAATTAGCTTTTTTAAAATTTAAAAACTTGCTAATTTTGTTAAATATATATATAATTGTTTTTAAGTTAAAAATAGCTAAGTTTTTTAGTTTATAAATTGTTTTTGTTTTATTATTTGCTATAAAGGTTATTTAAGCAAATTTTTTTAATAATTAGTTTATTTTAATTTTTAATTTATTTTGCTTTGCTTTTTTTTTTAAATTTGTTTAATTTTTTTAATTAGCTTTAAGTTTAATTTTAAAAGCTTTTAAACTATTTTTTAAACAGTTTAATTTAGTATAAACTTTTTAAAAATATGTTTTAAAAAAGCGTACTAATACTTTTTTAACATATAAATTTAAGTGCAAAGTTTATACTTTATATTATTTATATTTATATTTGCATAAGGTTTTTTGTTTATAAAACTTAGTGTTTGTTTTTATAATTTTTTTTTTTAAAAAAGTGTATGCTTTGCTTTTTTTTACTGCTTTAAACTAATTATTTAAGTTTTTAACTTTAATAAAATTGCTAATTTTTTTAGTGTTACTATATATATAAAAGCTTTTTTTATATAGTTTTTTTTTAGTTAGTTTGTTTTAAATAAATAATTAAATGCTTGCTGTTAAAATAACTAGTGTTGGTTGCAACTGTACGTATAAGCACGTACGAAGTTATTGTTATATATAAGGTTATCAGCACGTGCGCACCTAATTCCTTTTATCGTATTAGCTTGTACGCTAACAGAAGTTTTTACTTAAAATAAAAACTTTGCTTTGTACAAAGCTTTTTTTTTTTATAAAAAAATATAAATAAATATAGTATAATAAATTGTATTTTATTTTACGTATATGTTTATTATACAATATTGTACAAAGTTTATTTAATACTGATTAATAGTTGCAAAAGCATTTTTTATACGATTATAAAAGCATTACAGATTAGCAAAAGTAAAAACGGAAGCATTTATAGCCTAATTAAATTTTTATATTGTATTTTAATTTTTTTGTTGCATAAGTATTACTTTTTTAACTAAACTAAATATATTTGCACGTTAAAAAAACAAAAAGATTAATTTTATTGTTATATAAATATTACTTTTTTAATAAAACTAAATGCATTTATATTATAACAAAAAAAATAGTATGTAATTATATTTAACAACTTGTTATATAATAGTAAAAATAATAACTTGTTTGTTTAATTTTATTTATAAACATGGCATTAAATATTTTGTATAATGTAACAAAACTTGCTATATTATAAACTTTAATTAATTTTATATATAAAAAAATTGTTAAAAACTTTAAGCTTAGTTTTAAAAACGTATAAAACTATTTTAATTTTAAATATTAAAAAAAAAGCGTTAATTTAAGTTGTATAACTTTAAAATTGTTAAATATATAAATAGCGTTTTAAATTATTAAATATTAATATTTAAAAAACGTTTAATAAAAATTTTAAAAAGCGTACGCAAAAGATTTTAAAAACTAAATAACAAACTATTTTTTTTAAACTTATTATATGTTACGCAAAAAACTATTTTAAATACTTAAAGCTAAAAATATATAACCAAAATTAAAAAAGTTAAACTAAATTAAAAGTTTTATATAAATTGCATAAAACAAATATAATTTAACAAAAAATTAGCTAAAACTTTTAACTATTTAAAACAATTTGTTAGCTGCTATATAAGCATTATTAGTTTTTTTTACGCTAAGTTAACAACTTTATATAATGCTGCAAAAAACTTTAATTTTAAATATAACTGTATAAACTAAAACTATATAACTAAAGCTAACTTAAAATATATATTTTTACATTTTTAAAAACTATTTTGTTTAAAACTATATATAACTAACAATTAAAAACTAAAATACTTTTAAACTAATATATAAACGTATAACAAAAGCAAAATATAAACTAAACTTTTAGCTAATATATAAATACTTTGTTATTTATTACTTTTAACAAACTTTAAAATAACAAACATATTTTTATATAATATTAAACTTTATATTAAATAGCTTTTTAGTAGACTTATTTTTTATAAAAAATATATAAAACAGAATAATTTTATTTAAAAAGTACGCGATTTTTTAAAAGATTTAAAAAAAAAAAAAGAATTACTTAAATTAGCTGTACAACTTGTTATATAATAAAGCACGTTTATTTATAAATGCTTGCTATTAACTTAAAATTATAGAAAATTAATATTACGCAATATTTCTAACTATTTTAAAAGGTTGCGCAAAAAACTTTTTTATTTATTATATTAGCCTAAATAAAACTTAAAGCAAAATCTATTGTGCAATAAATAATTATTTTAATACTAATATAAATTATAGCTAATATTAAGCTAATTAAATTATAATTATTTTTATACAAATAAAAAAAAAAAACTTTAATTTAGTATTATATAAAATATTAAACTTTATAATTAATAAGCTTATAAAAGCATAATATGCGTTTAGCGCAAATTATTAAAAAGAAATTTAATTAAGTATAACAGTTATATAAGCATGTTAAAAAATATTAAAACTAGCTATAGCATTTATACTTTAAAAGCTAATATACAAAAGATTTTTTTTTAATTTTAAAGCATATATTTAAATAGCAGCAAATAATTTATTAAAGCATTTTATATAATAAAATAACAATAGCTATTTTATTAATAAAAAATATAATTAAAGCAGCTATATAAAAGGCTAATAACTTAAGTTTTGATTTAAATTTTTAAGCTAGCTATAAAAAAAGATTAACTAAAAGTATTGTATAAAAAAAAAATGCTTTGTATACAGCAAAAAAAGCTGTTAGTTATTTAAATATATACTTCGAAAACAAACTTGTACAAAAAACTAATATTTTAATTTATACAAAATAATTTATAATATTTTGCTTACGTTTAAAAAATTTTTAATATTTTTAACAAAATGCAAAAGATTTTTAAAGTTAAACAAAAGTTATAAAAATATTAACAAAAAATTTAGCAGCTAATTAACTTAATTTTTAATAAACAAAGCTTTTTTTTATTATACAACTAGCAAAAACATTTAAAACTATAAAACAAATGTTTTGTTTAACTAATTTATATTAAATAACTAGTATTATATAAAATATTAAAGTAAATTATAAAATATAAGCGCTTTAAACTATTTAACAGTAAAAAAAGCATAACTAAAAGTTTATTTTAAAATTTATTTTTATATAAAAGTAAGCTAAATATTAAAAAGTATATATATTAAATTTGGCGCTAATAATATTATAAGCGTTATTAATACTGTATAAATAAAAAATTCTTTTAATATAATAATATATTATATTTTAAACAACTTTACTTTTTTTTTATTTTTATTAAAAAACGTTAACAAATTGCAAACATATTTTAATAATATAAAAAATATTATTGTATAAAAAAATAGCAAAACTATTTTTGTTATACGCAAATAAAAACATTTATTTTTTAATATTAGCTTGTATAAAGCTAAAATATATTTTATAAAAACAGAACTATAACAGCTTTATTGCTGTTTTAAGCACTTTTATACAAAAAGATTATATAATATGTTTAATTGCGCAAAATATAATATTAACTACTTTATTTTAAAAAAAATTTAAAAATTTTGTTATTATTATTAATTATATAACTAAATACTTAAACGTTTTAAATTTTTAATTAAAAACAATTGCAATTTTAATTACAAAGTTATAATAAATGCTATATAAATAAATAACAAGCAGGTTTTTTATATAATTAACACAGCTATATTATTTTAAGCAGCAATATTTTTAAAATTTATATTTGTATAAAACATTTAAAAAGCATTATATAAGTGCTAAATTAATATATACTAAAGATTTTTTAACTATATTATATATAACTTAAATACAAATTTTTTGTTTAAAAAGTTTTAAAACTAAGCAAAAATTATAAGCATTTAATGCTGTACAATGCTTATTAAAGCATATTAAGCAATCAGCAAAATTAAAAAAGCATATAAGCTATTTTGCTATACGTACAATATTTTAAAAGTAAAACTTAATTATTATATAAAAAAAAAATTAATTTTATAAATAGTAATTAAAGCTTTAAACAATATTGCTAAATTAAACAGTATTATATTAACTTTTTTTGTTTTTAAAACTTATTTTAAAATTAATTAAAATTTGTTTTTTTTGTTTAACATTATATAAAAAGCAAAAGCTATTAAAAAAGCAATAAAAATGCTACGCGAAAAAAAAGCTATGACGGAGCGCCCTACATTTATTGAGCGAGTGGCCAATTAGGATAGCGTTAGTAAATACGGGACAGAAGCGCACTTTAGTGTAGGCCAAGGAATTGAGTTATATAGTTATATGCGTAACTATGTAACTATCCGAGGTTTAGCTAGGGGTGCGCATGTGACTAGTATTATGGAGCGCATATAAATAAAAAAACTTTTTAGTAAATAGATTAAATAAAAGATAACTTTTTAATACATGCTTTTAAAGAGGTTTGAGGAGCGCTTTTAAAAGCGCTGGTTTTATTCTACTTTGCAAGCTAAAATCCTGTTAAAAAAGCAAAAGTTAAAATTAATTGTACAATTAATTAGTATAATAAGCTTGCTTTATATAATATATTATTTTTTTTTTTATAAAGCGAAGTTTTAGTATAGCATAAAAAAAAAGTTAGAATAATTTGTATAAAATATAATCGATTAAAAAATCTAATATAATTATTAATTTAACAAACAGCTTAATATGTTTTAAATATACGCAAGTTAAACTATATTATTATATAACTAAAAAAGCTACTTTAAATGCATAAAAAACAAAGCCAAACAATAAGCATTTTTAACTTTTAGTTATATAAAAAAAATAAAAACAACTTTAAAAAACAAATAATTTTTATATAACTTTTGTATAATAAATTAGCTAGCTGTTTTTAACTTTTAAAAAAAACAAAACTATTTTTTAGCTGTTAAATTATATAAAAACAGTATAATTAACATATTTAACGCTTTATTTAAAAAATTAAACGTTATAAAAATTAATAATTTTGTTGTATAAAACGTATTTTAGTTTATAAAATATAATTTAGCTAAATATAGCAATATTTATATTTTTAAGTTCTGCTTTATATAAAAAATTAAAAAAAAAATAATTAAACTATATAAAAAGTTAAAACTTGTTATATAAAGCTATAACAATAGTAAAAAAAAAACAATTTTTATATAATTGCTAATTATTTAATAAATAAGCTAGCGATTACTTTTTGTACTAAGCTTTTTTTTAATATATAATTTTAATATATTAAGCAAACTTTAAAACATTATATAAGCATATATATAATTAAAAAATAAGCTAGTTAAAAAAATTTTTATATAATTATTAATAAAACTAAAATTAAAATATTTTAATAAAACAATTTTATAAATTATACAACTTTTATATAAACTAGCAAAATTAAAGCTATATTAGTTTAAAACTTATTAT